>JAGFMF010011585.1:976850-997846 GCA_019455555.1 Galemys pyrenaicus | reverse complement strand
CATGTGGGTCCCCTCCCTGGCCGGCAGCAGGGATCGAACTCGTGCTGCAGTGGTTGCGGTCTGTTCCATAGTGCGTTGCTTAACCCACTGCGCCACCAGTATGAAGTCTGAGGCCCAATAGCTCCACTTTTTATATTTTATCAGGATTACTTTTACTATTCAGGATTACTTTTACTTTGTGGTTCTATACAAATTTTAGTAATGTTTGTTCTATTTCCTTGAAAAATGGCATTCCAATATTGATAAATATTGCATTAAATATGTATATTACTTTGTGAAAGATGTTCATTTTAAGTGTTAATTCTTCCAAGGCATAGCTTAATAGTAAAAGTAACCATGACAAAATATAAAAAGAATGGCACTATTAGGGTCACAGACTTCACACTGTAGTACAAAGCCATATTAATCAAGTCAGTATGCTAATGGAGAGAAGTAGACACACAGGTCAATATAATAGACCTGAGAGCCCAGAAATAAATCCACAATTATAAGGGCAGCTATTTTATGACAGAGGAGCCAAGCATATAATAGAGAACTGAAAGCCTTTGCAACAGGACAAACTGGAGAGCTACATGGAAAAGAATGACTTAAATCACCATCTCATACTATACACGATTAATTCAATATGCTAATTAAAGACTTGGATGGAAGACCAGAAACTACAAAATACATAGAAGAAAACAAGCAAAACATTGCAACTGTCTTTGGGGACATCATTTCAACAGCAAGGAAACCAAAAGCAAACAAAACAAAAGGGACTGCAACAAACTAAAAAGTTTCTGTGCAGTGAAACTATCATTGAGACAAAAAGACACCTTATTGATTAGAGTAAAATATTTGCACCTCATACATCCACAAAGGGGCTAATATCTGAAATCTATAAAGAGCTCATACCACTTAACAAGAAAACAACTCAATCAAAAAATGGGCAGAAGAGTTAAATAGGTGCTTCTTCAAAGAAAACATGCAGATGGTCAACAGGCACAGAAAAAAAATGTTCATCACTTCTCAGCAGGGAAATGCAAATCAAAACCACAATGAGATCCCACCTCACACCTGTAAGACTAGCCCATATCAAAAACAACAGAAACAGCAAGCATTGTTAAAGATGTGGAGAGAAAGAAACATTTGTACACTGTTGGTGAGAATATAGACTGGTCTAGCTTCAGTGGAATAGAGTATGGAAGTTTCTCAAAATATGAATAGATCCACTGTAAGGCCCATCACTCCCTCAGTATTTACTCAAAGTGTTACTGGAACCCAGCTGCCTCAGTTGTGGGAGCCAGCAGGAGCAATGCTGTACTCTCACCCTGCTGCTCCACTGCAAGACAGTTGTGGCAGTCGCTCCTCAGAGAACTTTTATTAACAGTGTACTTCCTGGACCATGAAATGGACCAATCAAGTGTGAGCTATGAGTTGATTGGTGCTTTGTCACTAGGACCCCACCTCTCACCAGCAGTCAGTTGTGGCAGTTGTTTCTCAGAGCCCTTTTATATAAAGTGTACTTCCTGGATTGTGGGATAGACCAATCAGCCACAGGATTGAAAAGTGATCCAATCAGACTGGTGGGTGGGGTACCCTAAAAGTGGCTATAAGCCAGGGTCAGAGGGAGCTGAAGAACCCCCAGAGAAGCAGTAGCCCCAAGGAAGAGCCCCTGAAGAGGAGCGCCCCAAAAGAGGAAAAGAAGAGCCCTGCAGAGGAGGAGATGACACTAGCACTGAAGAAGAGAAGAAAGTTCCAGCCTCCAAAGAAAGAAGAAAAGCATCCAGCAGCTGCCCTCTGAGGAGGGAGAAGCTGAAGGACTCTGTCAGAGACTGGGCTTTGATCCTGTCTCTGGCACTGACTTAGAGGAGCACCAAAGGCCCTAGGCCTAGTATCTCAAAGAGCTGTTCATTGTTGGTATAACCCAACAACTCTCAAGAGCTGTTAACACTGGTTGTCTCTAATACAGCCTTTGCAGGACCAGTGGTGGTCATCACAAGTGTCCAGTACCTTCCAGCACTCCTGGTGACTGGTGACTGATGCTCTCTAGATGAAGCAGCCAGCCACTTGTGGATACAGTAAGCTTATTGTCCCCCCTGCTTATAAAGTAAACCCCATGGTTGTTGTTCCTGGAGCCTGAGATCTCTTGAAATTGTGTACATGGGTGAGAACCCACAGACAATAACCTGTCTTCTTATGGGACACTGTCCTTTGTTAGGCTATAGCCATAGGCCCCTAATGTGTGGGTGTTGTATTGCTATAGCCCTTGATTCTGATTTGTGGCCTTTTGGCCTTTGGGGGCTTTTTGGTGGCTCTCTGGTCTCAGAGCCCTCTCTGCCCCTGTTTCAAAAGGATGCATAAACACTAATTTGAAGGAATATAAACACTGCTATGTTCATTGTAGCACTGTTATGAAAACAACCAAGTTTCCCTATATCAGATGAGTGGATCAGGGAGATGTGGTTTATACACATGATGAAACATTACTCAGCTCTAAGAAAAGATGAACTTTTGCCATTTGGGTGACATGAAAAGAACTGGAGATGAGAATTGTAAGTGAAATAAGGCAGAAGAAGAAAGACAATTACTGAACCATTTCACTCATGGGTAAAATATAGAGAAACAAAACTAAGGGATAGAGGAAAAAAAAAAGCAAACATACCCTAAAAATCAAACTGCAGAATTGAAGCAACCAGAGGGGACAGTAGGTTGGTGGGGAGGGGTTGTGGTCCACAGTGGACTATGGTGGAGGATTTGGGATAGATTGTGTCTGTTGTGATGTGGTAACTTTCATTTGTAGAAGCTTGAATCTGAACATTTGAATCATATACAATGTTGTACACCAATGTTAGTTCAATAAAATAAATACAAAAATCAATAAAAAAATTGGCAGCAATCACACTGGTGAGAATGGCCCAATTAAAGAGAAAAAGAAAAAAACTAGCAACAACAAATGCTGGCAAGGATGTAGAGGAAAAAGAACCCTCTTACACTGCTGGTATAATGTAAACTGGTTCAGCACTATGAAAAGCTGTGTGGAAGATCCATAAAGCACTGAAACATGGATCTACCATATCAAAGAGACTATACAAATCCAGTGATTCCATTACTGGGACTATATCCAAAGAACACAAACCATTAATTTGAAGGAAAACATGCACTCCTACCTTTATTGCAACACTATTTACAATACCTATGACATGGAAACAACCCAAATACCCCAAAACAGACAAATAGATCAAGAATATGTGGTTTGTATACACAATGGAATACTGTTCAGCAATCAAAAAATGCCATTGGGGCAACATGGATGGATATGGAAAGGACTGTGCTAAGCAAAATAAATAAGAAGGAAAATGAAAAACATAGGGTGGTCTCACTTATAGGGGATACATAGGGAAGCCAAACAAAGGATCAGGAAAAAGACGAAACTTACAGGACAACCATAGATCTGAGGAATACAGCAAGGAAGTGGGAGAGGGAGGAGTCAGAACAGGGGAGCGAAGAGTATAAGGGATTGTGGTGATGGTCACAGGTGCTGCAGGGGTGGGAGAATTATGGGGAGTAAACATGAGGGAGAAATCAAATATTGAACAAAAATGAAAAAATATATAAGAAAAATTTTAAATAAATTTAATTATTTTTTTAAAAAATGGTCAGCAGATCTGAAAATTATCAGAGACTATACATTTCAGAAGTTATGTGAAAAAATGTTCATCATCCCTTTTAAAGAGAAAGATGCAAGTTAAAACTACAATATCATCTCACACTCATGAAGTGTCAATCATTAAAAAGATCTCCAATAACAGATGTTGAAGAAAACGTGGAGAAATAGGAACACTGGTACACTGTTGGTGGGAATGTAAATTGGTACAGCCATTTTGGAAAGTGGTCTGGACCTACCTTTAAAAACTAAAATCAGATATACCATATGATCCAGCAATTCCATTTTGGGCATCTCTCTGAAGTAGATGAAACCATTAACTCACAAATCTCATGCACCACAGTATTCATTGCACATTATTTACGTAAGTAGGATTTGGAAATAGCCCAGCGCCCACTGATAATTGTATCGGATAAAGGCGATTTGGTATATGCACACAAAGGAATACAACTCAGCCAGAAGGAAAGATGAAATGTTAACCATTTACAACAAAATGGAAGGAACTTAAGAAAATTGTGTGTACAACAAAATTTATCAAAAAAAAGACAAATATTGGATGATTTCACATATATGTGTAAAGAAATCAAAACAGATGAACTGATAAAGCAGGATGTTTGTAAACTAGCAAACAGTGATAACCATAGTGAAGTTTTTGAGGTTACAAAGGAGGGGAAGAGAGAGAGAGAAAGGGTCAAAGGGGTGGCAGCAGGGATAGTAAATAAGCAAACAAATAAATGACATTGTCCTGCAACTTAATTTCCATCCAGTAAGAAAAAAAAATTGCCATAATAAGCCATGATGTGGCTTATATTGATGTGGTTTGTTACCAGAGCAAAAGTTATCAACAGTAATAAAACAAATTTGTGGCTGAGTGCTAATTAATATGCATTATTCACTCTGATTTCATCTCCAATTAATATTACTAATTTGTTCATGTGATTTCTGCAATCGACTGTTTGGAAGCATATCCAACTCCTCCTGTTTCCATAAATGGGAGAAATTTTCTCTCCATAAGAAAAAATTACCAAGGAATAAAACTGTCAAGGAGATGTGACTTCTTGGTTGACACTTTTAGGAGAAGCAACTGCATATACCTTGCTTATTGCCACTGATGTTCTCTTTGCGCTATCAGACCTAAGCATACTCTAGTCTGCCATCATCCACACAAAGGGGCCCATCCCTGCTGCAGGGCCCATGGTTGTCCAGACTGCCTGTGGTCAGGATGATAAATTGATGTGTTATCAGAAAACCCACTGAAGTCACACAACTAAATCTCTTCCTCCAAAATAGATTTTATTGGTGAGAAAGCTGAAGTTCCCTCCCCTCTGCTGTTACTTTCAATTTCTTCCAAACTTGGGTAAGAGAAGGCTGTTACTTCTTGTTCCCTGAAAATATATATCATATATGGCAATATATAGCATACCACTGTGCTACATAGTACAAAGAGATGAACAAGACATGTTGTTTAAGTGTAAGGAACTCAGAGTCCAGTATGAAAGAAAAGTATGTATGCAAAAAAACAAAGTCAAGAGTGATAAGCATGATGACTGAAATCATCTCAGATACAGAAGTGACAGAGGAGAATCAGGTTGAACTTAAATCAGGAACAAGGAAAGGTTAGGGAATTAAGCAAAGCTTTCCAGAGGGTGAAGACTGAACTGGGTATCCAAAGATGAAAATTATTGCTGTTACTTGTCTTGGTAGGGAAGAACATCCTAACCAGAGCAAAGACACAAAAACACAAAGGCATGAGATGGTGAGGCATTTTTTACTGATATACATTTGCAGTTTGATTGTGATGGAACAAAATATGAGGAATTACTGACATGAAATGAGCTGAAAAGACATAGAGTATGAATCATGAAAGACTTTATACACTATACATATTAAGAATTTGGGAATGTGTTCTTCAGCTGAGAAGTTGGAAAGGGAGGGCTGTGATGGGCTGGAGAAATCGTCCCCAGTTTTAAGGAGGTGTTGCTACTCCTCTTCAATTAATCATTGCCATGAGGTCAAAAGGATATGTTACTGGATCACCTGACTGTTCAAAGAAATTAGAATTTTACAATTTTAGGAAAAATCTAATTTTTGAATTTTTAGATTAAAATTTAAAATTGTTTTTAAACAACACATTTTTGTAGAACTACATACATGGCTTTGCAACCTGTGTTAGGAATGAGAGTAACGGTCAGGGACAAAAAATGACTAACGATGTAAAAGATGAAGTGGTGAGGGGGAAGCCAGACATGAGGAAGATCTGAAGCAGGAACAATAATGGAGAATAGTAAACCTGGAAAAATGTTTGAGAGGATTTGGTGAGGGGCCATATGTGTAGGAGGAAATAACCTTATTTTGAGGGGTGGGGGGTGCTTAAAATGAGATGACAAAGCCACTAAGATTGTAATAGAAAAAGAAGGGAAAGATCAGAAAATAAAGAGAAGACATTATGAGCTTTAGCAATACTGAGCTTAAACATTTTGAGGTAAACTGATGAGGAATCTGCAACTCAAAAATACTAAATAATTTTTAAACGTTTACTGTGATAAGAGCTATGATTGACCTGACTTAATCTTACACCTGCCAAATACAATTCACTAACCCCATGTGACCTTGGGGCACTTGAAAAGTAGATAGTATACTGAAGTATACTGTCAGATTAATTACATTTCCGATATTGCAAGCGCAATAAGAAAAAGAGGATGAAAAGTGCCTCATTGATATTTTTATCTTGGTTATATGCTCAATGATGATATTTTTAATACATTGAGGATATAAAATTAATTACACCTTTCTTTTTTGCTTTTTTATAATGTATTGTCAAATTCCAAATAATATGTGGTTCATATAACATTTCCTCAGAGAAGATGAACTCTAACTCTGTCCATGGTCATTCTCCTGAGAACACCAGGGCCTTGGCCACTAGGCACACCTTTCCCACTATCAGGTGTCAGTTCTCCCAATTGTGATGACTTCACTTCAGAGTGGAAAATGAGAAACACTAAGAAGGGAAACTTGGGTTCGGGAAAGACCAAAAATGACATTATCTCATGTCCCAATTGTGTCTGAGGAGCATGCTATCTCTGGAGTACAGCATCAGGAACAAATAACCATGAGAATATTCTCACACTTTCAGAGCTTCTTTATGAATTTATATCAAGCTGTGGGTCATTTCTGCTGAATATTCAAGATGTAGATCATCTTCCCTTCAGAAATATGAAATACTAAGGTAAAAGATGGCAGGAGGGGGGTAAAGGGTGCTGGGAAGAACACAGTCAAGGAATCAGACTTACCTTATCTACCTACTGGGTACTTTGAATGTTTGTTTGGGGGAAGCAGGGGGGGGAAGGGAGAAATGTTGAATTCTAGGCAATAATATTTACTTTCTATATGTATCTATCTTTTCCATGCAATTCTTAAATATTTTAATGAACTTTTAATGCTACAGTGAATACAGTATTTATCATCCAAACCAGGATACTTTGAGAATGAAAGTGCTCATTAAAAAGTAGTAACAGGGCTTCCCTGGTGGCACAAGGGTTTAAGGTGCAGCACTATGAAGCCATCACAACCACTGCAGCACAAGTTTGATCCCCGGCCAGGGAGGTGACCACACTGGGCAGTCGACTCCTGCTGCTCCCTTCAGCAGTGTATTTCAGTAGATCCATCTGCTCTACTCCCCACTCTGTCTCTGGTAACTCCTCTCACCCCCTGAACCTCTGACATGTACACCTGTTCTCTTACGCATAATCTTTTTTTTAAAAAAATAGTAATAAAAATTAACTTACTCTTAACAAGAATCAACAAATACTTTTCTAGCTAAACTGGGAACATCTCTAAAGACATCTCTTAAGATGTCACCAATTCAAAAAACCTTCCTCTAAAATCATTTTTCCGAGAATTTTTCACCACATAAACATGGATTGCCACCAATATTCTTTCCTGCTTTTCTGATATTTACAAGGCTACCCTCCTATATCTCTGGGGGAATCACATGTGGCTATCTTGTCACTTCAGGAGACAAGATTTATCTGATCTTCAGTCATATGATTCCTCACAGGGACAAGCAGAAAGGCCATTTAGAGACAGTAGTTTCCCTCTCTTCTCCAGAAGGTGTGCAAAGCTTCGTCTCCTCCAAACTTGTCATTACCTATCATTACAATGAGAACCTGCAATATGAGCATCCACCCACCAACACAGTAGGAATGATGGAGTCACTTATGTCTGCCAAGCCGGTCAAGAATAGACATTGTCTAGAAAGGCATTTGGAGAGCAACCCAGACAGAAAATAGCTGGAGTGACATCAGTTTCTGACTGTTCAAGAGACACAATGCACTTCAGCATGAGCTAAAGACTAATATTTTTAGATGCTTGGCCACCTGCTTAGTTGGCACTGCTCTTAAGTACTCTGTAATGCATGGAAGATATAAATCTGAAGTATTTTCCAGTATTCACCTGACTATTCCAACTTCTGGTGGATGTACCAGACTTGAGAGTAAACCACATCTTCAGCAAATGAATTCACTAAGAAGAGAAACTTTCCTAGAGGGGCATGTATGAAAAACATTTTTTCCAAATAATCTGTTAAATATTTATCCTCTCAAACACAATATTGAGTAACCTATATACTGGAAGTATCTTGGCTTCAAAATAGCTCGGATGGAGAGAACACCCTTTAGCTCAACCCATTACTAAGAGCTTCACACCTTCCCTGGCCTAGTCTTGGCTCCTGCCCAACAAGCTCCTTACCATTGACTTCATACACTGCTGGCAACTATGTTGGGTAGTTGGTTGCTTACAGTGAGTTCTTGAGAGCCTGAACTGCAAAGACCCATGTGAAACAAAAACCCCCCTGATATTCTCCAAGACAGTAAGTCAAGGAGATAGACAGATCTGGGAGGTGGGATAGAAGGTGGAATATCTGTGGTTTGTGGATGATGTGCTCATGAGTCTATGCAAAGGTGACTTAAAGAAGAAACTTAAGGAGAGAGAACTGATCAAAACAGACATCAACTTGTATTTAGGTACACAGCATAAAGCAGGGCCATAGGACAATAATCAGTAGCAAAGTTCCATAGGAAGTGTCTCAGTTACCACCAGTTCATTGTGTCAACCTGATAAATCCTTCAAGTTCCATTCCCTTCTCAAACCATTAACACTTGATTATGCCTCAACTACTCCACTAAATAACTCAAATTAATCTTTCACAGAAGGAAAAAAGGGAGGAATAAATGAAAGAGAGGGTAACAAGTTCCACTCCTCATTCCATGTGAAACATAAACTTGAGCCCCATAACTTAGCATTTGCATATGGGGAGAGCAGACCCTAAGGTATGGGGTCCAGTAGTAAATATTCAGTTATCTCATTTGGCCTATCAAGACAGTTAATGAGTATCTCCTTCCTAAAATCTCTTTAGTTGACTTCCAAGATACCACAATCTGACATTCACTCCTGCTTCATTGTCTCTCAATATGTGGTATATAAGTCTCATGCACACTGACAGCTTCCCACCTCAACTGCCCATATTCATTTTTCTATCTGTGACTTTTACTGGTAGTTAGGAGATTTCCCAAACTATATACAGGATTTAACACCAATAGTAGCAACATTTACTCAATAGGTTACCCATATCAGTAACTAACTCATTCACAAATGAGTAACTAACTGATTTACTTTGGTGAATATTACCCATTTCTTAATTGTTTCCTCAATAATTCACGAGGATTTCCTGAAACTCACCCAAAATTAAACCTGTATCTACATCTTTGATTCAAGGAAGTACAAGCTAAATGTTATGGTATCCTGAGACTAAGTCCTTGAATCTCTTTTCATTTTTATTCTTCATTCACTTTCTTGTGACTGAAATCCTCAATCTCATTTCTTTTTTAAAACAAGAGCTGGGGTACAGGCCAGAGCTGAGGGAGGTGAGAGGATTCATCAGAGATAGAGTGGGGAGCAGAACAGGCAGATCGACTGAAATACACTGCTGACAGGAGCAGTGGGTGAGGCAGGAGAGGTCTGCTACACCATGTGGGTCCCCTTCCTGGCTGGGGATCCAACTCATGCTGCAGTGGCTGTTGAAGCTCCAGTGTGGCACTCAACCTCTTGCACCACCAGGGAGGCCCTCATTTCTTTAAATAACATGCGCATGCAGTTAGTTCCAAAATTATATTTCTAGACCCAATCTATACCCTTAAACTAGTTTTCCCAACACCATTTATTGAAAAATGTTTCCTTTTTCCAATTTGTTTACCCTTGGCATCTTTGTCATGGATTAACTGCCATATTAGTGTGGTTTATATCTGTGCTCTAAATTCTATTCCACTGGCCTGGGTGCTGTTTTAACTCCAGTATTGTACTGTTTTGATATGATAGCTTTGTAGTGTAGCTTGAAGTCTGGGAGGGTGATGACTCCATTCTTTCTCTCTTTTTTTCTTTTTTTTCTTTTTTGCTTTGGCTATGTGGGATCTTTTCTGGTCCCATATGAATTTCAGTAATATTTATTCTAGTTCTTCAAAGGAGGCCATTAAAACCTTATTAGGGGATACATTAAATCTATATATTTCTTTGGGTAAGATGGTCATTTTAACAATGTTAGTTTCTACATTCCATGAGCAAAGTGCCTTTCCATTTCTTTGTGTCTTCTTCCATTTCTTTTAAGAATGTCTTATCGTTTTCATTGTATATATCCTTCACCTTCTTTGTTCAACTTACTCCTAGGTAGTTAATTCATTTTGATGCAATTGTTAATGGAATTGTTTTCTTGACTTCTTGCTCTTCTAGATCATTGTTTAGATATACTGATACTGATACTGAGTTACATATACTGAACTCAACTGATTTTTGTAAATAATTTTCTAACCTGCCATTGTACTGTACTCATTTATTATTTCAATTATCTTTTTAGTGGAGTCTTCAGAGTTTTCTGTGTATATCATTGTGTCATGTGGAAATAGAATTTTAATTCTTTCCCAATTTGGATTCCTCTTACACTTTTCTCTTGCCTATTTGCTCTAGCTAGGACTTCCAATGTTTGGTGGAATACCAGTGATGAAAATGGACATTCTACTCTCATAACAGATCTTAGTGGAAAAGCTTCCAGTTTTTCACCATCAAGAATGTTGTTATCTGTGGGCTTGGCTTATATTACCTTTTTTATGTTGAGGTATGATACTTTTACCCCTATTTTTTTCAGGGTTTTTATCATATGGATGTTGAATTTAATCAAATGCTTTCACTGTGTTTTTAACACAAATATATGATTTTTATCTTGCCTTTATTGATGTGATGATTTCATTGATTAATTTTCATATGTTGAACCAGTCTGTATCCCTATAAGAAAGTGCACTAATCTATAGTACAATACAATATTAGTAACTGCAGTCACCACTACATGCCCTACATTACAACTCCTACATCTTTATCACCTCAGTCCCTCTTATCTCCCTCAACTCTCTCCCTCCCCACTCCCCACCAAAGTATCCCCAATTTGTTCTTGTCTTTTTGGTTTTGTTATTATTATTATTATTCTTTTCCTTGATCCTTATTTGATTCCCTTATATTCCTCCTAGGGGGAAACCATCTGGTAGTTTTCTGTTGCCTTCTGACTTATTTCACTGAGCGTAATCAATCACTTTTACCACCTTCATCCATACTCCCCAAGTCCTTTCACCTCTGGGAACTCTACACTCTATTTCTTAGTTCATCTTTTTATATTCTACATATTTGTGAGTTCATACAGCAGTTATCTCTCTGTTTGACTTGCATTTAACATAGTGTACTCAAGGTCTTTTGCATAAATACATATGTATACACATAAGCACACAAACATATATATAATAGTTTCTTTAATATTCATCTGTCATGGACACTTAGGCTAGGTTATTTCTAAGTCTTAAATAATGTAAATGATGCTGCAATAACATGAGGGTGCAAATATCTCTTCAATATAATGATTTCAGTTCCTTTGAACTATCCAATCACCAGTTCCTTTGGAATCGTTCATTCAAAATTAATGTGCTTTTTTTAGTAATCTTCAGACTGGTTGTCATAGTAGATGTACAAATTTATATTCCAGTCATCAATGTACAAAGATTCTCTTAACCACATCCTGGCCAGTATTTCTTATTTTCTTTTTTGATAATCATTATAACAAATCTAAGGAGATCTTTCACTGTGGTTTTTATTTGCATTTCTCTGATGATTAGTGATGGTGAACGTCTTTTCATATACCAATTTGTTTTTTCTATATATATTATATATACATATATATTATATATACATATACATTGTATACACGTGTGTGTACATATATATATTAATCATTGTTCATTTTTGTACAATGCTTGATTTCTCCACTCAGGTGTAGTCCCCATAAAATTCCCACCACTTAGTTAACCATGATGCTCTTCCCACCCCATTTTTAATCCCTTTATCTTACCCTCCACTGCTGAATGTCTGATTTATTTTTGCCTTATTTTTTATAGATTTGTCTCCTTTCCCCTGATCCCTTATTTGGTTCACCTATATTCCACCTATAAGTGAAACCATCTGATATTTTTCTTATTCCTTCTGACTCATTTCACTGAGCATAATCCCTTCCAGCTTCATCCATATTGCTGCAAATGGCATGAGGTTTTTTTTTTTAATTGCTGAATAGTATTCAGTCATGTATCTACACCACATTTTCCTGTTCCGTCATCTATTTTGGGACATTTGGGTTGTTTATAAATAGAGCTGCAAAAAGCATAGGAGTGCAATTTCCTTTTGTCTTTGGGTAGATTCCTAGGAGTGGAATTACTGGGTCACATGGAAGCTCCATTTTAGTAGTTTGAGGAAGTTCCACACAGCTTTCCATTGTGGATGGACTGGTTTGTATTCCCACCAACAGCACAGGAAAGCTCCTTTTTCTCCACATCCTTGCCAACATTTGTTGTTTCCTGTTTTTCTAATACGCGCCATTCTTGCTGGTATATGGTGGTATCTCATTGTTGTTTTGATTTGCATTTTCCTGATTGTAAGTGATGTTGAACATTTTCTCATGTATGTTGGCCATTTGCATTTCCTCTTTGGAGAATTGTCTTTTTAGCTGTTCTGCCCTTTTTTTGACTGGAATTTTTACTTTGTTTTGATTGGGTTGTGTCAGCTCTTTGTAAATCTTTGTGATCAGTCACTTATCAGAAATATTGTGTGCAAAATTTTTTTCACAATTAGTAGGGTGTCTCTTTGTTTTGATTAAAGTCTCATTTGCTATGCAGAAGCCTTTTAATTTGATATAGTCTCAGCTGTTCATCTTTTCCTTCACTTTCTTTGCTTTGGGGGATCAGTCTTTAAGGATTTTACTGAGGTGTATGTCACATAGTGTTTTGCCTATATTTCCTTCTAAATATTTTATGGTTTCAGGTCTTATGTCCAAGTCTTTTATCCATATGGAGTTGGTTTTTATGCATGGTGTGACACAGTTGTCTAGCTTCACTTTTTTTTTTTTGCATGTAGCAATCCAGTTTTCCCAGCACTATTTATTGAACAAATTGTCCTTTTTCTATTGCATATTCTTTGCCCCCTTATCAAAGATTAGATTTCTATAAATGTGTAGATTTATTTCTGTGTTTTCTATTCAGTTCCAGTGTTCGTGTGTCTGTTTTTGTTCCAGTACCAGAGAGGTTTAGTAATTATGGCTATGTAGTATAGTTTCAAATCTGGGAGTGTGATACCTCCATTCTTCTTCTTTTTGGTCAGGAGAGCTTTGGTTATTTGAGGTTTTTGGCTATTAGAGGTTCATATTCCATATGAATTTCATCAACACTTGTTCTATCTCTTTGAAGAATGACATTGAGAATTTTGTTGGAATAATGTTGAATCTGTAAATTGCTTCAGTAGGATGGCCTTTTTGATGCTAATTCTTATCCATGAGCAGGGAATGTCATTCCATTTCTTTGTATCGTCTTCTATTTTTTTTTAACATGGTTTTGTCATTTTCTTTAAATAGGTCCTTCACTTCTTTTGTTAGTTTATTCCCAGGTATTTGATTTTTTGTTTCAATTATAAAAGGGATGGTTTTCTTGATATCTTCTTCTTCAGATTGATTGCTTGTGTATAGGAAGGCTACCAACTTTTGTGTATTGATTTTGTATTTTGCTACTTTACTAAACTGGTTGATTGTTTTAATTAGTTTTCATGTGGAGATTTTAGGATTCTCTATATATTATCATATCAAAAATAGTGATAGCTTTACTTCTTCTTTCCCTATTTGTATTCCTTGTTTTTCTCTTGTCTTATCACTCTGGCTAGGACTTCCGGTATTATATTGAAAAACAGTGGTAAATGTAAACATCTTGTCCTGTTCCTGATCTTAAAAGAAAGGCTTTCAGCTTTTCACCATTAAGAATAATATTGGTTGTGGGTTTGTCATATATGACCTTTATCATGTTAAGATATGTTCCTCAATCCCTAGCATTCAAGGGACTTCGTTATAAATGGATGTTGAACTTTATTAAATGCTTTATTGTATCTGTTGATACTGTTGATATAATCATATAGTTTTTATTTTTCTTTTTGTGATGTGTTGGATTCCATTAATTGATTTTCAAATATTGAACAATCCTTGTGCTCCTGTAATAAATCTCATTTGGTCATGGTCAATTATCTTTTTGATGCATTGTTGGATTCTGTTAATGAGAATTTTTGCATCAGTGTTCATTACAGATATTGGCCTGTAATCTTCCTTTTTTGTGTTATCCTTGTTTGGTCTTGGTATAGTGTAATGTTGGCTTCATAAAATCTATTTGGTAGTATTCCATCCTTCTTAATTTTTCAAAAGAGTTTGTCTAGGATGAGCACGAATTCATTTCTAAATGTTTGGTAAAATTCTTTTGTGAAGCTGTCTGGTCCTGATCTTTTGTTTTTGGGGAGGGTCTTGATTACTGTTTCAATTTCACTGCTTGTAATTTGTCTGTTTATGCATTCTATTTCTTTATCTAGCTTTGCATGATTACATAGTTCTAGGAATTTTTCTATCTCTTCTAGATTGTTAACTTGTTTGCATATAGTAATCTCTGATTATTCTTTTGATTTCTGCTGTGTTTGTTTTAATTTCTCTGCTTTCATTTATGATCGTATTTATTTGTGCTTTCTCCTATTTCTTCTTTGTGAGCCTAGCTTGAGGTTTGTCTATTTTGTTTATTTTTTCAAAGAACCAACTTTTGGCTTTATTGCTATTTTAGAATTTTTTTAACTTCTATGTCACTTATTTCCACTTTGATTTTTATTATTCTAATTTTTCTACTGTCTTTTGAGGTTTTTTATTTTCTTTTCAGATTATTTAAGGTGGGGGATTAGGTTGTTTATTTGAATTATTTCTTGGTTCTTGATGTGAGCTTCTATTGCTATATATTTCTATCTCTAACTGCTTTTGCTGTGTCTCATATGTTCTGGAGAGTTTTGTCCTCATTGTCACTAGTATCAAAGTATTTTTTTAATTTCTTTTCTGATCTCTTCATTGACCCAGTAGTATGGGTTTCAATCTCCATGATGTGGTAGTATTCCTTACTTTCTTTTCATGGTTTATTTCTAGTTTGGTACCTTCATGGTCAGAGAAGATAGTTGGTACGATTTTTGATAGTAGTGCATCTGTTGATGTTTGTCTTGTGGCCCAGTATGTGATCAACCTGGGCAAATGATCTATGTGCACTTGAGAAAAATGTGTATTTATATTTTTTGGGATGCAGTATCTTGTAGATGTCTGTTAAGCCCATGAGGTCAAGGTCCTAATTTAGAGCTCTAGTGTCCTTATTCATTTTTTGTCTCATTGATCTGTCTATTGGGAAGAGTGGTTTATTGAAGTCTCCTACTATATATGTATATTTTCTCTAATGTTTTCAGAGATGATAATAATTATCTTATTTATTTTGGTGCTCCTTCATTTGTGAGTATGTGTTGATGAGTGTTATGTCTTCCTCATGCATTGCACCCTTCATCATAATCTAGTGACCATCTATGCCTCTTTTTACTTTTTTTAATTTTGAAGTCTATTTTATCTGCTATAAGTATGTACAGATTTTCCTACCTTATTTTTTCAGTCCATATTCTTTTAAGATTGTTTTCCAATCTTTTACTTTAACTTTAGGTTTATTTTTCTTAGTTAAATATGTTTCCTGTAGACAGCAAAGGGTTTAATTCTGTTTTTTAATTCAGCCTGCTACTCTTGTCTCTTTATTTATGAGTTTAGTTCATTTACATTTAGAGTTAATATTGATACATTTGCATCCGTATTTTGTTTGCCTTTTTGTGTTTACCTTATTTTGTTCTTCCTGTTCATTCCTTTGTTGTTTGGGCTTTAGGGTGTAATATTTTTTGGAGTAGGGGTTTAGTAGTAATAAATTCTGGAAATTTTGTTTGTCTGAGAAGGTTTGTACTTTTCTTTCATAGAGAAAGGAGAGCTTTGTAGGGCAGAATATTCTTGGTTGGAATTTGTTGACTTGAAATTTGATAAATACATCACTCCATTCTCTTCTTGCCTGCAGTGTATCTTCAAAAAAGTTTGATGTCAGCCTGATTGTTTTTCCTTTATAGGTTATCTGTTTCTTGACGCTTGTCAGTTTCATATTTTTTTCTTTGTCTTAGACCTTTGTATTTTTTTTAACTTCTATGTCACTTATTTCCACTTTGTTATTATAGTGTTATTATAGTGTCTTATTATAGTTTTCCTTTCATTGTGGTAATTTGGTGTTCTAGCTTCCTGTATGTCTATTTTTGTTTCCTTCTTCATGCTTGGGAAGTTCTCTTCAATTATCTCTTTGAATATTTCTCAGTTCCTTTTTAATCTCTCTTCACCTTCTGGGATTCCTGACTCTTATATTTTCTTTCCTCATAGCGTAGGATAGTTCTCAAAGCCTTTCTTCATTATTTTTTATTTATATTTCTCTTTCCTTTTCTCTCTTGGTCCTTTTATGTCGGTATCTTTGAGAGTTCTGATTCATTCATCCCTTTTTCCCATTCTGTTTTCATGGCTTTTCCCCAAGTTCTTGAGCTCCTCTGATAATCTCTGGATATTCTCCTGTTCCTTCACTTTCTTTCTCAGTTCATTGATTATAGTCATTTCTTTCTGTGTTTTCTCTTAACTCTTTGATTGTTTTCATTATGGCCTTTTTGAATCCTTTGTCTGTTAGGTGGAGATAGTCTTCCACATCCATGTTATTGGGTTCTGGATATTGACTTTCTTTCTGTGGTGTATTGATTCCATAGGGCCTGCTAGAGCATTTGTAATTTTCTTTCTTCCCACTTTTAGCCTTTGGCTTTTTTCTGTTTGTAGTGCCTCTGTACCACTGGTGCTTGTGGGCATAAATTCTGATTTTTCTTGCTGGGTGTGTTGTGTATGACTAGTGTCTGAGCTTCTGTGGCTAAATACACATCTGGGCATTCATATTATGGTACATGTTATTTTGAGCTGTGCTGTGCACCCAGAGCCCCTGCTTTCCCAACCCCTACCACATAGGATGAAATCCGACATCTCAGCCTGTTATAGTCAAGAGTCTACAAGAGTATTGCACCTCCGGACACATGCTGAGGCCAAGTCCACTGGAAGGTGCCTGCAGTCTAGATGGGATGTATTTCACTGTACAGTTTCTAGGTATCTCTAAGTGTGTCTCAGAAGAATACTGGATCAAAAGAGAATAATTAGAGAAAGAAGGGATGTGAGGAAAGAGGAGGATAATAAGGAAATATAGAAGGAACAAAAGTGAAAGAAGAAGGAAGGGGCTAGATACAGGGCAGAGGAAAGAGGAGGAGGAGGAAGGAATGTAGCAATAGAAGAAAAAGTAGTGCTGGTAATGTTGATGGGGAGAAATAAGAAATATATATGAATCAGAAAACAGAAATAATAGAGAGGGAAATAAATAACAGACTGCCAACTAACTGATAAACAAACATGCAGAGGAGATTGCTTCTCAGAACTCTGATGATTCCCAGTGAGCTAGCTGTTGCTGTTTTAGTCTTGCTGCTGGGGACTGCTGTAGGGTTAAGTAGGATAGTCTTCCCAGGGAGGGTAGATAAAGAGAAAAAAAAAACTGGAAAGAAAAACCAAGCAGAGAAAGGCATGGAATGAACAGAAGCTGTGTTTGGAGGAGGATTGGTACATCTTCTGGGCCTGTAAGGTAGTTGGGTGGGCAGTGGGGTTCCTGCAGCCTCCCTCAACTGAGGGCTTGGGATACCAGCAGGCCCCCAGGGTAGTGACCAGTCCTATTAGGCTTCTCCTGATGTCCTTACTGCTTAAGTGTGACCTACTGGTTAAATGGTCTTGCTGGGAGAGGGAGGTGCCACAATAAAGGGACCCACTGCCAGTGCCATATGTCTCTGAGAAGGCCCCAACTGCCCAAATTTCGTAGTATGGGCCTATCAGAGGTCTCAAGATTCTCATGGCTTCTTGTCTTCAAGTCTTCAAGCTTTTGCTCCCTCACTTCTAGATGTAGTGGGCCAGCTTTGTGGGTAGGGAAGGGAGAAGTGTTCTGATGATTTTCTCTGTCCCCTTCCCCTATCTTTCCAAATTTCCTCAGCAGTCTGAGCAAATTACAGGTACCATTAAGTCTGTCTAATACATCCAGGTTCTCTCAAGATCTTTCCATCATTTCTCCCTATCAGATGTTTTCATGGGAGAATGGTTTTTTTTTTAATTTTTTATTAATATAATTTTTAAAAAATTTACACATACTTGCCATCAGTTGTAATCCCCATGTATTCCCCATCACCATCTCACCAGTGCACCATCACCTCAGTCCCTAGTGCTCCCATCTTCCCTCAACCCTCTCCCTTCCCTCCCCACCAAGTGTCCCCAGTCTGTCCCTGTCTCCTCATTTTTGGTTTTTGGAACACAAGGGAACCAAATAAGGATCAAGGAAAGGAATAAGAACAATGATAATAACAATAACAACAATAAAGACACAAAATCATGGGAGAATTTGATCCCAGTGTCACTTCACCACCATGTTAATGCTATCTTATAACTGCTTTTGCTGTGTTCCATACATTCTAGAAAGTTGTGTCCTCATTTTTATTCATCTCAAGGTTGTTGGTTTTTTTTCTTATATCTTCTTTGATCTCATTAATCCAATGGTCTTCCAATAGTGTGGGGTTCAATCTACCTGAAGTGGGAGGGTATCTTGCTTTCTTTTCAGGGTTTATTTCTAGTGTGATGCCTTTATGATCAGAGAAGATAGTTGACATGATTTTGATCTTCATGTATCTGTCAATGTTTGTCTTGTGGCCCAGTATGTGATCAATCCTGATGAATTATCTGTGTGCACTTGAGAAAAATGCGTATTTAGATTTTTGGGGGTGCAGTACCCTATAGATGTCTGTTAAGTCCATGAGGTCTACATTTTTATTTAGGGCTATAATGTCCTTGTTTATTTTTCATCTCATTGATCTGTCCATTGGTGAGAATGGGATATTGAAGTCTTCTAATACATATGTATTTTCTCTAATGTCTATTTTCAGAGATAATAATTGTCTGATATATTTTGGTGCTCCTTCATTGGGTAAGTGTATGTTGATGAGTGTCATATGTTCCAGGTGTATTGTCCCCTTGATTATAATGTAATGACTATCTATGTTTCTTTTCAAAGTTTTTTAAACTATAAAATCTTTATAGTTTGGAGTCTAGGTAATCTGAAATAAGTAGCTGTTGCTGACTTATTTTGGGTTCCATTTGCTTATAGAATGTTTTCCAACCTCTTACTTTTAATCTATGTTTATCTTTTGAAGTAAAATGTGTTTCCTGGAAACAGCAGAAGGTTGGATTCTGTTTTTCAATCCAGCATGCTACTCTGTGTCATTTTATTGGTGAGTTTAATCCATTTATACTTGGGCTTATTATTCATACATTGGAGTCTGTACTTGCCATTTTGTTTGTCTTTTTAAGTTTCTATTCATTACCTTATTCTGTTCTTCCTATTCATTCTTCTGTTGATTTTGTCTTTAGGGTTTCTTATAATATTTTTTGGAGTAGGGTTTAGTAATAATGAATTTCTGAAAATTTTGTTTGTCTCAGAAAGTCATTATTTATCTTTCATAGAAAAAGGAGAGCTTTGCAGGATAAAATATTCTTGGTTGGCATTTTATGTCTTAGAGTTTGTTGAATATTGCACTCCATTCTCTTCTTGCCCATAGTGTTTCTTCAGAGAAATCTGATATCAGTCTAATTGGTTTTCCTTTATAAATTATCTGTTTCTAACCCCTTGTCAGCTTCATTATTTTTCCTTCATCTTCAACTTCTGAAAACTTCACTATTACAACTTCACTATTATAAACTGGAGTTCTCTTTTTGTTATATTAAGTTGGTGTTCTTCTAGCTTGCTCTATGTCTACTTTCATTTCTTCATGCTTGGGAAATTCTCTTCAATTATTTTCTTGTTTAAGTTCTCTGTTCCTTTGCCTCTCTCTTCACTTTCTGGGATACCTATGACTCTTATTCCTTTCCTCTCCATTTCAGACATTTCTTAGAGTATATTTCATTCTTTTTACTTTGTTCACTTCTTTCCTTTTCATTTTTAGTTCTTTTTATATCTGTATATTTGAGAGTACCAGTTCATTCTTCCAGTTCATCAATTCTGCTTTCATTGTCTTTCCCTGAATTCTTTAGCTCCTCCATTAATCTTTTAAATTCCTGCATTTCTATTAATTCCTTCTTTAAAAGGCAGGAACAGCTATACTCATATAAGATAACGTAGATTTCAAACTCAAAAAGGTTAAAAGAGACACAGACGGGCATTACATCATTATTAAGGGAACATTAAATCAAGAAGAGATAACATTAATCAACGTATACTCACCCAATGAAGGAGCACCAAAATATATTCAACAACTAATAACATCTTTGAAAACTGACATAAAGGAAAATACATACGTAGTAGGAGACTTCAACAAACCACTCTCACCAAGGGACAGATCAACGAGAAAAAAAATAAGCAAAGACACCAGAGCACTAAACAAGGATCTAGACCTCATGGGCTTAACAGACATATATAGAACATTACACCCCCCCCAAAAAAAAACCTGAGTATACGTTCTTCTCAAGTGCACATGGATCATTCTCCAGGATTGACCACATACTGGGACACAAGACAAACATTAGCAGATATTCTAAGATTGAAATCATACCAACTATCATCTCTGACCACAAAGCCATCAAACTAGAAATTCACCACAAAAAGGAAACAAGGAACCCCTCCAACACATGGAGATTGAAAAACCTGCACTATTAGAAGACTACTGGACCAAGGAGGAGATCAAAGAAGAAATTAAAAAATTCCTTGAGATGAACGATAATGAGGATACAACTCTACAGAATATCTGGGACACA
>JAGFMF010011585.1:927260-975699 GCA_019455555.1 Galemys pyrenaicus | reverse complement strand
GGAAAGAAGAAGTAAAATTATCACTGTTTGCAGATGATATGATAATATACATAGAGAACCCCAAAAGCTCTACAGAAAATCTAATCAAGCTAATCAGCCAGTTTAGCAAATTAGCAGGATACAAAATCAACACACAAGAATCAGTAGCCTTCCTTTATACAAACAACCAAGCTGAAGAAGAAGAAATTAAAAAAAAACCATCCCCTTTATAATTTAAACCAAAAAATTTAAATACTTGGGAATAAATCTAACAAAAGAGGTGAAGGACCTTCCTGTTGATTGCTTTCAAATTTGTTCTATGGGCTGGGCCACTGTGCCACTGGTATTAGCAAGCAATTCTTCAGGTTGCTTTTTCTGAAATGTTGGGGACTGGTGGCTAAGCCTGGTCCAGCACTGTCATGCCAGGCTTCTCAAGAACTGTGATGCTGTGGATGGGCTAGTGATCACTAACCTTGGATGTGGTCACATCTCTGTATGCTGATGGCCTCTTCCCTTGTTTGTGTGTCTTCACCTTTGACTGCTGAGCCCTCCCTCTGCCTTCCTGGTTTCAATCACAATTCAGGTCAGGGTGGGCATGGTTGCATGGGTATCACCAACTTCCAACAGCCATGTGTGGGCTGACATGTGCTCCTTGGCTGATTGTTGCTCTCCTCTGGCTTCTGTGTCTGCCCTCTGCCTTTAGGGCTTTACTCACAGTTTGGGGTAGGATGTGTACAGGTGCATGGTGGTCATTGACTTCCAAAAGCTATGTGTCCAATTTGCTTTTTGCATATCTTTTTTGGAAAGTGTCTCTTTAAGAACTTTGCCCATTTATGGAGAATTTATTCTTTATTGAGAAACTTAAGATGTGTACAATGTATAAAACTAATTCCAAGAGGACAAAAACCAAATCCAACAATAAAGAGAAGTCAACTCTATCCGGACTATAGCAGAACCCAGAGAATATATTTTTATTTTTGAAGAATTCTAAGCATTTCAAAATTGACTGTTTGATACGAAATGACTTAGTAACTTTGTAAATGTGGTTCTTTGTGTTGAGGTCCATAGGGCAAGCTAGGAAGTCTTCAAACCTTAAGCTGAATTCCATGAGGGGCTCTTTGACTTTGGGATCTGTTTTTTTCTTATCTGAGAGCAACTGCTCCCATCTCTGGGCAGTTTCCTACTTAACATTATTATCCTATTTAAACAGCACAGCCAATTTGGAGGGGAGAGACTTGGTGAACTCCAGCGTGTGCAGCAACTCTTGTTGATGTCCAACAGCATTCCTGCCATATTTCTAGGCAAGTTTGAATACATCGTTTGGATGAGCAGAAATAAATGTTCTCCCACTATCTGCTTCTGTTCCTGGAGAGCAAAGAGGTGTGCCACAGCCACCATGAAGTTGGTCAGGGGCTCCTGACTTGTACATAAACAGCAGGCTGGGGTGCCTACATAGACTGTATGGAAGCATGAAAACTGGGCATGGGAGACAGAGACATGCTTTTTTTTTTTTTTAAGATTTTTGTTGTTCTTTTTTTTAGATTTTTGTTGTTGTTCTTCTTTCTTTTATTTATTTATTTTTATTAATCTTTTTTATTTATATATATTTGACATCAATTGTAATCCCTGTGTATTCCCCATCATCATATCACCAGTGTATCATCTCCTCAGTCCCCTGTGCTCTCGTCTGCCTTCAACCCTCCCCCTCTTCCCTCCCCACCAAATGTCCTCAATTTGTCCTTGGGGAGACAAGGCAACAGCCTGAAGGGCAGCAGGAGGTGCTAATTTCTGCACAGTTGTGTGGGGTCACCTACAGATTGGCAGCTGTCCGTCAGCCCTTATTAGGTGGCACCAGCTCCACTAAAGTCCATAGTCAAGAAGTCTAGGCATTCCAAGCCAAATCTGTGAGCACTAGTAGGAAGATGAGAAGAAACAGACAACAAAGAATTGGATAGAGCCCAGAAAGACAGCTAGCACTTGAAATTCTTTGGAAGTCTTTAGGTCTACCACCTTGCTACCAGAATGAATTAGGTCTGATTTGGGGTAACTGGTTAGCTGTGTTATATGAATATCTTCTTTGAGTCTGTGGACCTGCTGGCACAAAATAGCCACACGTCACAGAATGGAATTGATTTAAGATGGCATCGGCAAGGACTGCTCCAAAAGGGGAAAACTCTTTTAACTTCTCATCACCTCAAGTGCTGACAACATCAGTCTTGCTAGTTTATATGTTTATATGTTTCTATGAACTTATTCATTTCATCAGGGCTCTCTAATTTCTTAGAATATAGTTGTTCATAGTCTGATATGCTTCTTGGAATTTCCGTGTATTTGCTGTAATATACATTGCAGCTCTCAACCACTTTCAATAATTATATTTATTTGAGTCCTTTATATTTCTTGGTTGGTTTACTGAAAGATATGCCATTTTGTTTATCTTTTCTAAGAACCAATCCCCATTTATCTTTATATTATTTTACTGTTTTTTATTTTACTTTTTTCTATGCCAGTCTTTAATATTTACTTGCTTCTGTGTAATTTGCTCTCTCTTTCTTCTTACTCCTCTAACTAGAAAATTCCAAACTACTTATCTTTTGAGTTAATTGATGCTTTCTTCTACTTGGCCAAGTTTATCATTGAACCTCTCTATTGAATTATTCAGTTTAGTCATTGTATTCTTCAGCTTTGGGATTTCTGGGTTGGTTGTTGGTTCTCTTTTATGTTTTCTATTTCTTTACTGAACTTTTTATTTTGTTTGTATATTGTTTTCCTATTTCATTTAGTCGGCTGACTTTTTTTTTTAGTGCAATGAGCTTCTTTAAGAGAATTGGTTTAAATTCTTTGAAGACTGTTCATGATCTTCATTTCTTTAGAGTCAGGTATTGAAGTTTCATTAGATTGCTATGGTGGTATCATGCTTATTTTTTTGTTGTTGTTTTGTAATCCATGCACTGCGACCTGCTCATTTGAGAAAGTGGTTTCCTTTCCAGACTTTACAGGTTCACTTTGGCAGGGAAAAACATTAACCAGTCAATACAGCTTAAGGTGCTGATCAGGCAGCTACTAGCATCTATGGGACGATAGGACTTCTTATTGGGGTGTCTAATTGGGCAAGTCCGCGGGCCATGATCTGATATCAGAGATGAGAGTGAAGAAAGACTACATATATTCTTTCCTGCCATGGTGGGGTCAGGACCATATAGACTCCTCAGTTTATATGGCCCATATTATTGGGACCCAAATCAGGCAAAACTGCCTCTTAACTCTGCCCAGACAGGGCTGATTGGATATGCAAATAAGAAGAGCCTCAGGAATACACAGAGACTAGAGTTTCTGAAATCTCTGGGCACTAGTGCAAACAGGAATGTGGCCTGCCAAGCACTAAATCTGAGCACTAGTCACAATAAATACATTTCCCATGAGGACAATATGTCAAAGTCAGTTCATAAACTGTGACAAATATACTAATCTGGTGAAGGATGTTGACAATAGTGATGACTATGCTTGTATATTTACATGCAGTAGGTTATGCAGGAAGAATATGGGAAATTTCTGTAGCTTCCTCTTGGCTATGCTGTGAACATAAAACTTGTCTTTAAAAATTAAATATTAAAATACACACACAAAAATGTCTTCAAGGAACTCCTTGAGGATATGTTAGCTATAGTTTTCATTAAAAAAGGCAAAAGATGCAGAAGACTATCAAAAATAAATATCAAAGCCAAAATGTAATAATTTATCATTAAAAATAAAATCATAAATGGACTAGCTCTCACATTCCCTTACTAAGACAGAGTACTAAATTTTAGGAGACTTCTATGGAAATCAGATGATCATCAGAAAGTTTTTTGGTAAACTTTCAAGCTATGCAATTGATTTCAAAAAATTATTTGTGTCTTTGTTAGAGTCAACTAAAAACCTGCAGATAATAAATCACTCCAACAATTCAGTGATTTAGTTTATACAAATTGTGTTTATCTTTCATTCATATCACATTCACCAAAGCATGGGTTAGATTATGTCACTCAGAGATTCAAGCTTCTTCCATCTTCTTTTTTGTCCTGTCCTGCACCATTGGTGTTTTCTCTAGCAAGCCAGCAGATAGTGACAAGAAGAGCTTGGAGAAGGCAAATTACTATCAAATGTGTTAGTGTAAAAATGTCATAAATCACTACTTTGGTGAGAATGGGTCATACAGTCTCACCTAGATATAAGAGAACTGGGAAGTATAAACTAGTGGCATGTTTATGCCAAGATTATATTATACTATATAAAGATTAAATATCAGTATTCTTAGGCTAGCAAGCAAGTAACCACTTCATCTTTCAGCTTCTGAATTTCATCTTCTTTAATAAGGCATTCTTACTGAACATGCTAACATTATCTAGGGCTACTGTAATGTCTTTTTTTTTTTTAATTTACCCCCACCCCCAATCCCATGAGTGTTGCTTTTATCTGATTGTTTTTTGAGGTTCTAACTGTATAGGAATTTTATGACAAAAAAAAATCTAATGGAGAAATCAGGTTTCCTTTTATGAAATCCCCACTTATTTTTATTCCACTTAGGATAAAACAGATTTTCAATGACTCTATCAAGGCAATTTAGCATGTCTTTAGATGCCAAATGCTATGAGATGGAGGGATCAGGATGCTATTCAATAGAGAAAATAAGGAAGGCCTATAAGAATCAATCCTATAAAGGCAGTCTTTTTGTAAATTAAAATATTTCCTTCTCTTCTATGAAGATAGGTTTCTCTACTATTTTTCTTTTTTTTTGCTGATTTTTAAACGTGTCCTATGAAGGACCTACAGTAGAAGGATCTACAATAGAACAGTCAGTTAAGAAGCAGAAACACACTCAGTGTCATTATCAGCCATGATATCTAATAGCCAATATGTATGATTCTAGCTCCTTCTGGCCATAGTTTCTTACAGTTCCTAAGTAATGCACAATAAAGATGACAAATACACCCTAACTCTAGGAAAAGGTCAATCTGTGTTTGTCACCAAATAGTATTATTTCCATACATTTCCTCAGGGACTCACTTGTTTTTTAGAGCTCATTATTCATTTAATTTACAGTTTAATTTAATTGTCTTTTCTCCTGCTCTAAGTTTGTGTATGTTTTTTTGACACCTAGTGCTAAAAAATGGATACCCTATACATGAAGTAATTCAAGGAGTCACATCTTTGCCTCCTGACATCCAGTCAACATTGTGCCCTCTTATTGCCATGCCCCTCCTGCCCATCTCACCCTTCTTCTCTTTAGCCAGTTTTGGCAGATGAGCTGTTATGATTGGTTGTCAGAGTCAGAGGCCAGAGATAGGTATGTTTTGGGATAAGAGATATAAACTCAGTGTTAAAAAAAAAGCAAAATTGATATAGAAGAGCATGGCATCAGAGAAAGTATTTGATCTACATCATTGAAGTGCAGAAATATAGTACTGACTCTAAGTTCACAGGCAGGAGTAGGAAACAGAGAGAGAGTCCCACATTCAGAGGAGAAAGCTACATTACACATATGTTAGTATCTGCTGGTAGGTTCACTTCTACCTAATCTTATCTAAAGATCCATCCTTGTGAAGCTGACACACCTAATTTCCCATGGACAGAAGAGAATATCACACAGATTGGCAAGCACCGAGAATATGAGCTCTACTTTATTAGATAGTACTCATGTACTCATAACACAGGTACTCATCCTAACCTCAGACTCTAACCTCCATTTTTAGAATCATCTTGATGTTGTTAGTATTATTTTGTCATTGCCAACTTGGACTTGCAGATCTCAACGTTCATAAAATGAAAATGAATCATCTGATTGGTGTGAGACACAAATCTGGATCTCCCAAACTCTCTCTAATTATTTCCCTTGTCCCAATGGCAACCCCAATGTACTTTCCCTTGGATAAAGTAAAAGGCATCTGTGAGACTCTTGTTAACCAAAAAGGATGGCAAATTATGTGCAGATAGTCAATAAAGGAATTTTGTTCAGAGCACTGAGGAGGTGCACCACCTACTCCCATGTGTCATGAGAAGGTCTAGGATTACAAAACATTACTCTCTTCCTGAGAAAATGGTCTACTCTCACCAAAGAATAGGAGAGGAATGAAGGGTTACTAATTGTTGTGATCACCTATAATTTGAGGAAAAGAGTTCAAAAACTCTGTGATTGTTCCCCCAAGTTTTCTTTCAAGTGATCTTTTAGAAATCACATTCCTTTTATGTTCTTTACAGACATCCATCTTGCCTATTAATGGCCTGCATTGCACAGAGTAACAGTTCTGGGGATCCCAAGCAGGTTGAAATGAGAAAGGAGAGACCAAAGTCAATGACAAAAAGTCAGCAGTGGAAAAGGAGTAACTGAGAGTCCATCTTCTCCCTCAAGAAGGAATTCAACATCTCATCTCTCCAGTCAATAATGGGGTGGTTGGCTCTGAAAGCAGGGCATAAGCACAGTGTTCAGACTCCTGTTGAGGAGGTGGCTAAAGCTTGCAGGCCCAGTGCTCATGCTGGGCCAACCAGGATCCATGAGATAGTGGAAGGTTCTCAGGTCCAGCGGGGGCCACTCAAACATCAGTAAGACCAAGTTACTGTTCTGTAAATAGAAGAATGTACAGTAAGGATGGGCACATGCCAGGAAAGGATTATTTCATTCAAGCGTAAAATGGTTACAGAATTTAGAACTGAGTTTAGGAAATAGAGACAGTCTCAAAGTTTAAGTCACACACACAATCCACTCTGATGTGAGTCACATCAGAATCTGTGCAGCATCCTCAGGACTTATTCAACCAGCTCCCACATGAGTCACAAACAGTAATCACATATATTAACACATCCTATCTTCCCACAATCACATTTTTAGGTAAATGGAACAAATGTATCCCTGTTTCACAAATGAAAAGTCTAGTTCTTGAGCAGTTAAGTGATCATCTAGGATTACATAACCTCAAAGAGGAAGTGGTAGGACTCAAACCCTACCTAGTCTTCATCTTCTGTCATTAAAGCCCTCATTCTAGACACTCCTGGCACCCTTACTCAGTCATCAGCTCTTCCCTAGTTCCAGCTCAGGGTACTTAGCAAAATAACCTTGCACAGACAGCTTCTCAATCTAATTACAAAGGTGTGCTTCAAACTTGTGATTCTCTTGAGAGAGGCTACACTTGTATTTTAGGACTGGGCTTCTTCCTCCACTCCCCTAAAGGTATTTACACTTCAAGACTGGTATCCCAACTTTTCCAATCAGACATGTCAAGGCATATCCACAGAGGTCCCCACAATACCCCCATTCCCACAGATTTTTAAATTTAAAATCTGGGGAGTGACAACAGCTGGAACCATCTTCCATAACTTAAATGTGACTGTGGGGGTTGGGTAACTAAGAGAATGAACCATGATTTAAGAGTCAAGGCTGGTAATTTTAGTTCTATTCTATTATTTGAAAGCAATTTTTTATGATTTTAGAAAACTGTTTATTTTCTCTGGCTCTTACTTTCATATTCAATATAAAAATATAAATATTGTTGATGCAATAATTTCCAAAACCCCTCTTGTTCTCACATTTAATATATGTGCGTTTTTAAATGATCGTTCTGTTCACTATTAAAGTGCCTCAATTGAGAGTCTAAAATGAAAATTAATTACACATTAATTAATTAAACTGTTAACTAATGAAATTAATGATCCTGCTTCGAAGTGTGCACAGAGTAGGTGAGACTACGACAGCTACAAGGCACTCGTAGAGCACTCCAGGACCCACTCCACCATCTCCAATCTCTTCCTCCCCTCATGAGCTCCACCTACAACACTCACCTGAGCAGACCACACTCACATCTTCCTTGTGGTTGCAGTTGTGATACCCCCAGAACCTGTGCCGGCACTGCTCTAGGGACTGCTCCTTGCCTGAGCAATGAACATCATCCAGCCAGATACGGCCAACCCCAGGACCAAAACGTCTTCGGACCTTGGTGGATGGAGAGAGGGGCTTCCCACAGCCCAGTTCCTTGCATACCACCTGGTCCTGCTTTTCTCCCCAGTCATCGTCACAGACAGAGCCCCACTCCCCATTGTGCAGCACCTCCAGTCGTCCAGAGCAGTGGTTGTCTCCTCCTACAAGCCGCAGTTCAAAGGGGTCTGCAGGGCACAGGAGGAGGTCAGGGGATAGAGAGAATCATGGAAAGAAGAAAAATGAGATCATCTTCATCTACATACAAATACCATCAGCATGTTTGAATCTCTCCACCTGTGTTTTCTATGATTACAATCCCTTATGTAGGTTCCACTCCCATGTGGCTGTGGTCCATTTCCTTACCTAGAAATGTTTCACTTCCCCATCTAGTTTATAAAAATCTAATAGTTATAAGTGACTTTCTAGTAGGTTTTGAAAACTGAAGTACAATTACATGGAATGGTATGCCCTGTCCCTACCCCAGAGTTCAATGTAATAGTTCATTTTAATATAGTGCATGATACTGCTTAAAACATGTTCATACACAAAGGCAGTTATTATTATTTTCTTTTAGGATCTAAAAAATTGATAATCAGCACAATTTAGTAACTTTGTCATAGTCTTTGTTGCTTGAGTATTTTTCTGTGAACATTGATTGAACAGAATTCCATTTAATCCCATTCAAAATGACCCAAGTCTGTGGACTGATAGGCTTTACCTTCACACTCAACCCACATATCTTCATCATGAGTGCAGTTGTTCTCCCCCCAAATTCCAGAAGGGCAATCCGCAAGGTTTTTTTCTTGTCCTGCGCATGACAACTGGCTCAGCCAGATGGGGCCTTGGCCCTGGGTTGTCTTGCTGCAACATCTTTTGGTGAGTATGGCCCTCCCACACCCTAGCTGCTGGCACACCACCTTGGCAGCTGGGAGGCCTCTTTCTGACATGCACACAGTGCCCCACTGATCATGGAGCTTCACTTCCACGCGCCCCTTGCAGCGCCCAGGGCCATCAGCCAGCCGCAAGCTCTCTAGGGCTGTGGGAAAAGAAAGAGGAAAGTGTCTGTTCCAGCTCTCCGTTCTTAGTGAATAGTACAATATATACTAGACTGCTGAGCACTGTCCAAGATGCTTGTTGCAGAATGGTTGAATGAATCAATGGAGTGAAAGTCATTTCTCAGTTACAAGTTGCATCATTATTTCTGTAACATTTTTTTTTAATTTTTATTTTTTTTTAATTTTTTTACTAAAATTTACATATACTTGCCATCAATTGTAATCCCCATGTATTCCCCATCACCATCTCACCAGTGCACCATCACCTCAGTCCCTCGTGCTCCCATCTTCCCTCAACCCTCCCCCTCCCCTCCCCACCAGGTGTCCCCAGTCTGTCCTTATCTCCTCATTTTTGGTTTCTGTGTCTTTATTGCTGTAACATTTTTGATCTTTCAAATCATTTTCACATTCAAGTTCTTATTTGCTATTAAAAAAGGCAAGTAGAGGCATTACACACATTTTTAAATATAAGGAAGTACAATAACAATCATATACGACATGTCCAAAACCAAAAACATCTTGGTTCAGTTTTTCATTATCACTCCAGTATCCTAGATTAGTGTTCTCAGTCCTCAATCTTTCTAAGAAATAAGAATAAGACCTTTGCATCAAGGCACAAAGGTTTAACGGGTAACAAACTGTGGGATAACAAAGGGAAAGTGTGAACAAATTCCTCAGCTAAGCCATAGTCTAATGAGGGAGAACATATACACTAAGAGGGGAGAAATTATTGATACACAGGCCCGAATATGTGAAAGTGGAGTCAATGAATTCAGTGTTGGGAGGAGAGCTGTGTTGTGTTGGTTTCCTATTAGACTCTCATACATACTTATATACAAGAGAAAACTAAGAGAAAGGTCATTACCTCAACAAGGAAAAATAAAAATTCTAGTTAATATATCCTAGTTGATATAGTTCTTCACATACTTGTTTTCTATATATTAATAATATCTCCCCCATCTTTATATAATTAGATTAGATAGATAGGTAGTAGGTAAGTAGGTAGGTAGGTAAGTAGGCAGGTAGATAGATGGATAGAGAGCCAGACAGACAGACAGAGATACAGGTAGATGGCTCTCTAGATGTGTTGTGTTGCTTTCCTATGAGCATCTTCTATCTACCTAACTAGAAGGTGAGCTCCTGGAGAACCAATAAAACAGTTATTAAACTTTATAAACTCATTTTCCCCCATAACTGCACCCTAAGTTCTAGATACAGGAAATACTGTTGAGAAAATATTTAATAATTGATGGTGCAAATCGGTATGTATAAGAGAAGTAAGGTATCATAGAGATTGAAGCTGAGAGAGAAATCATTAACTAAAGCAAGAAAAAATAGAAGTTCTAGCTAAGAACATTCTTCTCTTAAGACCCAAAATCGAGAAAATGTGAGGGCAAACGAGAGTGGGCAGTGGGGTGTGGGCGGCTGGCAGGTGATCCGCAAATCCAGCATACTCACTCTCACAGGATGCACCTGCATCCTCCTGATGAGGGCAGTTAAAGACATCTTCACTTTTGTCACATTGAAACAGTGCATCTTCCGTCCCTTCGCAATTGACATCTTGGAAGAGGACTTTTTGATCTTCTGTTGCAGTTGGCTCATATAAATTACCATAGGGTACCTTCACAGCTGGTCCACAGCCCAGCTCCCGGCACACCACGGCAACATCCTTCATGTCCCAGCCATCATCACAAATGGTGCCCCACAGACCTTCCTGTTCCATCTCCACCCGCCCTTCACAGCTGTGGCGGCCTCCTACCAGTCGTACCCTGGATGAAGACTCTGCAAAAAAACAGAACAGTGGCTGGAGATCTCTGGGGGTAGTCCAGAGAGTACTCAGGCATGTACTCAATTACCTTGGGATTCTTCCAGTATTCATGGAGGGTAAGGCGAGTTGGGAGATGAGACAAGAGATCAAAAGGGAAGAGGTACTTCAGGACCTCCCTCTCTGGGTTCTGGCTCTGCTATATTCTAAACTGCACCCTCCCAAGAAACTCTACTTCAGGATACCTCCATATTACTACTGACTTTTAAGTTTGAAGATTAAGAGAAAGAGATTGATGAAGATCCAATAGAGTTCTTAGAATCTAGTGCAGAACTGGAAGATTCTCCAGAGACCATCAAATCCTCCCCACTATTTCACAGATGAAGAAAATGGTTTTCATAGAAAATGAAGTAATTCTATCAAATAATAGAATTCTCCAGGTGAAAATATGAATGCAGAGATAATATCTGTTGCAATCTTTCTTCATCGTGACTCCCTCCCCATGGCAACCAGACTGGGACAGGATGTCCAGAAATAATTTGAGCTGAACAACCTGATTATTTCTCTTTTTCTCTCCTGACCCTCAATGTCTAGTCATCCACACCTATGCATCCTTGTTGCTTCCTATGTCCAAAAACTCAGTTCAGAAGAAACACAGTAAACACAGGCAAGGGAAGAGTCAGAGGCTCAGTGTCTCAGAGCCCTGAAACTTCTAGGGGATTCTAAAGTTTGGAGGGGGAGAGGGACTCCACGAGTTCTCAGGATAAGTCTGAGGAATACAGGACTGGTTTCTGCTCCCTAACTACCAATTCTGGAAATACTACCAGAAAATATCTCCCTTTCACCAAGACATAGACAGAGAATGGAAATAACTGTGCAGGGAGACCAGCGAAGAGCCCATCAGGAAACGAACTTTTGCTGAGCAGATACTGCATCCCAGTGATGAAAACAGTGATGAACACGCTGATCAAATCTCCATCAAGGAGGTTAGATTTAATAAGTCTAAGGACAAGCACAAGTATGCTGTAGCCTTTGAGTGACATACAGAACAACTACACATGACTCCATGAAGGGGTGGTCAAGAGGGTCCTGGTGCTCCTGGAGGGGTCAAATATCAACTAGAAGATTGTGTGACAACATGAGCCACATGGCAGGACTTCTTGCATGAATGGAAGATGACTTCTGAGAACGAGATTCCCCACTGCCCGCCTTGTCTCAACTCTGCACAAACTCCCCGGAATTCGGAATCAAGTACTTAGAGTACTTGCTAGGAATGGAAAATACTACCAGGAATATCTCTCCCTTCACTAAGACCTAGACAGAGAGTGGAGATAACTTGAATGAAGTACTTGAATGAGAACACTTTGACCTGGCTAATTTTAAACTGTATTAAGATGTATATGTTTGGGTTTATTCATTTGTTTTTGTTTCTCTCCTTTTCTTCCATAATATTTTGGAAGAAGCAAGATGAGGAAAGAAGGCTAGTGATAGAAATTAAATTATATCTGCAAAAAACTAAAAATTATTTTCACTTTTTCAATACCCAAGTTTAAGGTGTATATATCTAAGTAAAAATGTAAGTCCAGAGGAATCAACTAGAAATAACTTTGGGGTGATTATAACCAAGATGAGCATTTGGACTGTCATCATTATGTACTCTAGTGAATATTAGCTATCAGAACATATATAGGTTATTTTATTTTATTTGAATTATAAAATTTTGCTTTAAATGAGTTTTTATTTTCCATGAAGTAGAGGATTTGAACATATTTTAGGAAAGAAGAGATATGTACAGAAAGAAACAGAGTAAGTATAAATGAAATCTCAGAAGAGATGAGAAATGAAATGAAATCTAGAGAGGAATGTGGAGCGTTCACCTGGACAGCTGTTTCTGGGCTGTGCTTTACCAGCTGAGAGCTTGAGGGGCCAGGGTAGAGGAGCATCATCCTGGGATGTGGAGAGACCCCAAAGAGGGCAGTTGTCTCCATTACACCAGTTGTGAAAGACTGAAAATCCTCTATGTAATCTGAGTGTTAGGCTGAGCACCAAGATGCAGCACCCCTGAAGGGATCAAGTTACACCCCACAGGGTGCAGGAGGTTGTACGCCCACAGCAGTGTTTGTAGCTACCCCTCTCTGGGAAAGCCTCTGTCATCAAGAGAAAGAGTAGACTGAAAGGATAATGTAGGAGATGGACAAGCCACAACCAGCCCCCTGAGTTTGGACCACCACAGCTTCCCTCCCATTTATTCTGTCTGTGCTGCCCCACTCCCTCCTCAACTGAGCTGTGTGGGCATTGCCCAAAGACTCCTCACATTCTGAATCACCTACAGTTTTGTAAGCCAATTTTGCTGCAATAAAAACAAACAAAAACCTCCCAGAGGCGGCCGGTGATGACAGGGGTCAAGCCTACATGCTGCTGTCAGTCCACGTGCTGCAGAAAAGCAGATGTGTTTCTAGTTTGAAGGTCCCAATAAGACTGGCAGAAGGACTTAGAAGTGGTAGGACCCAGCAAAGCCAAAGAAAACTCACTTGTCAGATATGCCCACAAGGAGAGAGGAAAGGTGTTGTGTGAGCCTGAAACAGAGTCATCTGCTACTTGAGGGTGCTCAAGAGTCTTGGGTCAAGTGAAGAAGGAATTCCCTTGCAAGATAAACCACACCAATTCCTTCTATGTTCTGGAGGTAGCAATCTATCCACGTTAAGACTGAGTGGATGGGACAGGATACCAAAAGGAACCCTACTGGAAATATATTGAAACAGCGCCTCTCTCCATGACCCAAGGAACTTCAGAATTTCCACTCCCTCAATCCTGAAGGCCTTCCTCTTGAAACCCTAAAAATATCTTACCTGAGAAGCCAGGTCCTGTGCAAATAGCTGGAGAAAAAAGAAGGAAGTTATTGAGGTCATGTAGTCAATTCCCAAAGTTTTGCTCAGGTAACTCAACCATCTAGAAAGCTTCCACCAAATTTTGTGGGGTAGTTACAGTGATTGATACAGTCCTGTTAGGAACTTCTCTTGAGGGGGGGTGGTACACATGAGCACTGGCCAGGAGCATCAGACCAATCCCACCTCAGCAAACTGACCCATTGCATCGCTCCATTTGATGGTGACTGCCCTGGGCGTGGATAGACTTGGGTTTCTATTCTAGGAATGTAATGTCTGCTCTCAAGAGGAGAGCATGTTGGGAGCCCTGGGAAGACATAGTGGCAGAAGGAGGTAAAGGTGACAGGGAGGGCCCCAAGTAGGGAAACTGGCAGCATCTCTAGTGTTCACTGGCACTTCATTTAGGGTCAACAAACTTCTATAAAGGGCCAGAGCTGATATATTTTAAGCCTCGTGGGCATGTGGTCTCTGTTACAACTTGTACCCAGTTCCCCCTGTGACACAAGAGCAGTCACATATATGCAGTGAGTGACTGTGTTCCCGTAAGCCTTTACTTAAAGACTCTGAAATTTAAACTTATGTCATCTTCACATTATTTTGATTTTGTTCCACCATTTAAACATGCTAAAATGTTCAGTTTCTGGGTTGCAGACTGGGCCTTGGTCAATGGGCCAGAAAGCAGGTCTTCATTTATTTCCAAACCTCTACCTTCAAGCACCAGCATATCTTCAAGACATTGGAGTTCCTTCTTACAGATCTCTGAATGATGAGCTCCTCTACCCTCAGGCTCCCTCCTAATGCTGTGGAACCCTGAGCCCTGTTCCCCTAGTGGTCCCTGAGGCCTAGGCACTTTGATCTGCAGACCTGGATGTCCCCCCCTCCCCCATAGGTTATTTCTGAAGGAGAGAATATCTTTGGCCATCCAGCCTAGAGCTTTTCAAGCAGATCAAGTATTTTAGTGGCTTGGAATATTTTCTTCCCTTGAGCTCCAAACATTTCTTTACAAGCCTATACCCTTAATCTTTAGGATGTGATCAACCCCAGATTCAGTCAGCAACAGTCTAAACCTCAAGATTATATTACACACAACACCCACATGTCTGGTGAAAATGCAAAACATGTGAAGAGAATTAAACATGCCAAGGCTTAAAAGGAAGTATGAAAATGACAGAAGCTTGAAAGCTTATAGCAGGTGTGGAAGTTCTGTTGCAGGATAGACAGCTAGGGGTAGCATGGACCAGAGAGGCTTCATGAAGGAGGTGGAGTGAAAGGTGAGTCTGGGAGGTCCAACAGTATGTTCATGAGGATCAGACATAGCTGTTCGGTGACATGGGGGGGGTGCATTGATGTTTAAGAATAGGGCATCCAGTTGAGAGACCAGAGTGGGCCTCAGGAACATACCAGATCATCAAGACAATTAAAATAAGGTAGTTTTCTTAAGCAAGGGCTCTTAATAAACCTCTGGGGCCATAATATCTTCATTTCATAGATGAGAGAAGACTGCAGAGCTACATGATATTTTAAAAATTCAGACAATTAAGAACACAGAGAGTCAGGATGAAAACTTCTCCCTTTACATGTAAAATCCTGACTTGCTCTAGGTTAACCTAGAAAGTGGGGAAAACTAGAGAAGCATTATGCAAAGTGATTTTGAGAGGGAACTAAATAATATCATCAAGGAAAGGTATTGGTCTTAATAGCTTAAGCATAGATTAAGTAACTTTTTTTTATTTTAAACATTTTTTATTTATACATACAGGAGCAGGGGTACTGGCCAGAGTCACGGGAGGTGAGAGGATTCACCAGAGACAGAGTGGGGAACAGAACAGGCAGATCGACCGAAATACACTGCCGAGGGGAGCAGCCAGCGAGGCAGGAGAGGTCTGCTATGCCATGTAGGTTCCCTCCCTGGCCGGGGATCAAACACGCCCTGCTGTGCTGCAGATGCTTCACAGTGCAGCACTCAACCTGCTGTGCCACCTGGGAGGCCCAGATTAAGTGACTTTTTAGGTTTAGAACAGTTGCCAGATGTAGAGAAGGAAGGAGAAGCCTCTGTGTGAAAGATACCTGGGTCAGCCCCAGGCATCTGGGCAAAGAAAGGATTCTCTTCCACAGCACTTGAAAGCCTGAGCCACCAGGAGTAGGGGCACTCACCAAGGGCCAAGGAGAGCAGCAGAGCCATCTTCTGGGCAGCTGTGGATGATGAACTAAAACTGAAAGCTGAAAGAAGTCCCCAGAGTAGCAATACTCAGCTCTCACTGCAACTGTGCTGAGATGAGAGGAGGGCAGGCCTTGGCTTCACAGAAGCATGATCAGGTGACCAGAAACCAGTGGGCTCAGGGAGCAGAACTGATGGAGCTGGACTTGCTGAATCAGCATCTCCCCAGCGGAAGGGAGGAGGCTGCAACTGGCACAAAGATACAGAAAACAATAAACACACCCATGTTGTTATGACTTGGTTCTGCTATAATCCCAGTGCGATTCATCTCTGTCTCAGTCCTTTCACTGCATGAACTGTTTCCACAAGAAGAGACAGGGTCAAGAAGGACCATATCACATTAGAAGGCCAGGTAATGCTTGTCCTCCATGTAAGGCTCCTAGGAGCAGGAGGCCGGCTTTGATCTCTTCATCCCGGGGGAAGTGCCTAGAGAAGGTTGGAGCCAGAGGCCAGAGAACAAAGCCAGAGCTGCCCCTAAGGGCACCGTAATCCAGAGTCAAAATGTCCAAAATGTCTAGGACTGGATTTACCTTCAAACCATCTTTTCCAGTGCTAAGCAGAGGGCCCACACTTGGATCTGTACTTCTTCTGTGCTTGTTCTAGTGTACACTTGTCCTTACAAGCTGGGTGAAAATAGATTCATATGGTAATGAACTCAATTCATTCTTATACTTATGGATTGAGTAGCAAGACCCTTAGTATTCTCAAGCTCCCCTGCCTTACTGAATCATTAAGTATAGCTATGCTTAAAGAGCTATTTAAGTCTAGAAGGCTCACACACAGATGCCAACATCATTTCTACTATTTCAAGCAGAGTAACTTTTATTACACAATGAGATGTTTTCATTTTTTTCCAATATTCAGGTAATCAACATAAAACCTGACTCATTTTAGACATTAATTTTTAAGCCTGTATTTCTTAGTTTGCTTATTATTGTATTTAGAGAGAAAAGGTTTTAGCGGCCACAAGTGCCAATGTAATGGGTGGAGTGCAGTGATGAATTGCGGACTAAGGGATAATTGCTGCTCCAAAAGGATGTGATCCAGCAATTATAAAAGCATGTAAAGACAGCTGTTAGAGGAAAAATACAAGAAATTTCGGGGACACAGTAGAGAAAAAGGTTACCCATCCTTGGGGGCTAATTAGAGACTTCACAGATATGATTACACTGAACAGGAGTTAAAGAATGAGTAGCATGGATAATCAGAATAGGAAAAGGCTTTTTTATGCAGGCATAGACAAATGAAGCAACATTACTCATTTACGCAATTACTAGTATTTTCAATGACTCGATCACAGTCTGTTTGGTGATTGGGGGTCAGAGAACGCTGGGGTTGAGAATTAGAGACACAGGAGGATACAACAGGATCCAGATGATGGAGGGTCTATTATGAAGAAACTTGTGATTGTTGATTACTCACATCCATCTGTCTTCAGGATCTGAAATGGTGCAGTAATAGACACAGAATTTAGAAAAGTCTCAAAAATCAGCTATATTGTTGATGGATCTAGGTTAGATTCATCATTGGATCCTAGACTGCAACTGGAATTCAAGATCCTTTACATCTATCTTTACAGTTAGAGGAGAAAAGACTTCTTGTGGCCTGGGGGAAGGCAAATTCACCAGAGAGCTCAGTCCTCATGACTCATATATTTTCTACCCCTCTCAAATGGGAAACTGAGTGAATGAAAATGAGAGGGAAAATAAAGACGAACGTTTTCTCTCCCAATATAATATTTTACTAATAGTCAAGAAGCTAAAAGTAACGGAAAATTTTTCCATCAGAAAAAAACATTATCCCGTAGGACACAAGAAACCACTGGCAGAGGTCAGCCATATTAGTATGTGTGATCCAGGAATTAGCTGGGGAAAGTCCAGAGCCAAGGAGGGATGTGCAGAAACCACTGGCCCACTGAACAGAGGAGGGTCTGAACCAAGAGGGTTGCAGGGAATATTGAGGGAAGGGAATGGACATGAAAGACATTGTTGAATCTATACGATTTTGCTCTTTGGATATAAACAACTAGTGGTTTAAGACAATTACCAGATTTCTGAAAGGTAAAAGTGTGACAGAAGGTGAAAATAAACACAAACATCAACAACTGTGGGTGTAAGGCAGAAGACTATGCACCATAGCTACTACTTGGGAAGTTTATTTTTAAACAAGGGAAGCAAGTTAGATAGGGCAGGGAAGTTTTAAAAAATGGTAGAAGTCTGAAATAGTTACTGCAAAGAAAAGGAACCCTGAATAAAGATAAGTAAAATGACTCTTTTTGAGCACTACGTTGACAACCTACACTGGTAAGGGGCATCCACATGCCCAATTGTGAGACCCTGCCCCCCTCAGGCTGAAGTTAGAGGATGGGCAGTGAGATTTCCTGCCCAATATCCAGAGTTAGGGACTTGTAAGGAAAGCATGATGGGAAGCAGGTAAAGCCAGAGTGTTCAGGCTGAGAGAGAAAGTCGAGTAGCCTACAAGACTTCAAATCAGGAAATGGCTGATGAAAAGTGAAAATAGAAATGAGTCATAGGAAAGGGAACCTCAGCAAGGAAGAGTCAGGAGAAAGTTTCAGAAAAGTCAAGAGATTTTAGTAATTGAGATTATTGAGAAATTTGGAGAGGAAGGTGTGATGTTTTAGAGGGGAACTTGGAGCAATAAAATGATCCAAATTACAGTATTGGAAGAGGGTAGAGGTGGAGGTGGAAGTTTCAGAAGTTAAGGAATTTAAGAAATTGAGGTGTTATTAATAAGATTTATATGTGTCACATACTCTAATGAAGGATGAGCTGCCTATGCCACTGGTTCAGCACCAAAGTGGAATCCTTATGATGAAAAACTGGGTATGTCAATTACAAGTGGGGTCCATAAGAATAGGAGACCATCTGAATTGCTACATCTTATATTTCCACTGGTTCTCAGCAGATAGTAAATGACTGTTGACTCTGTGTGACTGAATGGATGAATGTATTAGTGATCAAAGAACATCACTGAGTTTGAAATCATCAGAAATGCCATCTTTTATGTTGGCATTTCTGTCTACACTGTCTTATGCGAACTGGAGAAGAGAATCAGATCTCCTGTAAGACCACTAACAGGAGTGTTCTGTCTGTCTGAGGTTTGCATGATGTGTGGATGATCTGAAGAGCTGATAGGGTGCCAGACCAGTCAGGGGCCACCGCCACAACAATGGAATGTCTTGCCAGAACCCTAACTCCAGGCGCTCTTGGGAGGATAAGGTTTTCCATGTGAACCTAGATTGGCAGTGGAACTTGGTGGTACAGGCAAAACCCACTGGGTTGTGCTTTCTGCAAAGAAGGCAAGGACTGACATTCTAAGTCAGCTGATTTTCTCTAAGTAAGTTGTCGCGAAAACATGATCCTGGTGGAGCTGGCTGCTCTGTGCCGTGTGCAACTGTAAACATCTGTAAACAACAACATTTCTGTTATTTCTTTATCTGCCGCCCTCTCCAGAGATAGTCAAATTAGAGAAGGAGTTCAACATGAGGAATAGGTCCAAGATTTGGTGTTGACAGAGCATAAGCACAGTTTCAGGCATGGAGAATAAAGTAGTTTTGTGGGAGTCCCGAGGAGAAAACAAGACAGAAAGCTTTTTTCCACATTATCATGAGAAAACCTGTGGAACAGGTTGCCCAAGGACCATGAGTTCTCTGTAACTACAGGTGTTTGTGCACAGGACCTATCTATGGTTGGTTGATTATTATTGTTGTTGATTTTGGAGGGTTTTTATCACTGAGCCTCAAAATTGCAGAAATATTATCAGGCAACGAATCCTAAAGATGTTTTGAAATACCAGTAGAAGCCAGTCTGGCTGGGGACAGACAGCATCCCAAGGACGCTACTGAGACCTCCCTCGGGCACAACAGAGCCTCAGGTGCCCTCTGCTTCTTCAGGCTTCTGGGAATTTCCAGAGGGAGGGGGACAGACAGTAGTCAAAGAATTAAGCCCTAAATATCAGTTTCACTTATAGGAGGAATATAGGGGAACCAAATGAGGGATAAAGGGGGAACAAATACAATAAAAAGCACAACAAAACAACAATAAAGGGGCAACTATAAATCAGAGACATTCTGGGGGAGAGGGAGAGGGAGGAAGAGAGGCCAAAGCGAGGGAGGGAAGAGCACAAGGGACTATGGTGACAGTGCACAGGTGAACTGGTGGTAGAAATTCTATGGAACTACACCTGAGAAAAGAAAGCAAACATTGTAGGGGGAAAAAGGAACAACAATGTAAAATGTATATAAAATTTTTTAAAATGGAGCCCTAAGAGGGAAACCTGTAAACGCCCCTGGCCCTCTTCGTCTTGCCTGCTTGGATGCCGGTGCCCGGCTGTGGTAAAGCTGGCCCTCACTGTGCGTGTAACCCAGTGTGCTCTGCCTTGGAATTTCAATCTGTGTTTTATACAGTCGTGGACTCATCCTTACAAAGGTCAGAGAATGCCGAGGCTATAAACGAGCTCCGGAGGCAGGCACACCTGCGTATAATTCTGACGTTGCCATCTAATATCCAGATGACCTTGCACAACATACTCTGGCCTTTGGGGGTCATTGTGTTGAACAGGATTTAAATCCTTTTTTTGCTAGAATGATCAGTTTTCATTTCTGCCTTTTATTAAATACATGTTTAACTAACTTAATCTTGCTTAATCTACTCTCTGGTTCCTCTTTTAAATGGGAAATCAAAAGTGACAGCAAAGCAAGTAGCTTATAGGGTAATTCCTCAGCTCACCACCAGGCATGGGAAACCAGATTACTTCCTAATGTAATTAACCTTGATCCGTTCTGTGCCCCAAAGCTGGTACCCCGGAAACCCCTAGTCCTGAAGTTAGTCCTGTGAAGGACACATCCCCATGTCTGAAGGCCTCTATTCTGGTAACATAAGAAGAGAGCGGGAGGCATTGTGCGAGAGCCTGGTCCCCACGGGGAATGTTACTGGAAACCTCCACACTGTGCCGTCTCCCTGCACAGGACATTAAGCTAATGGCAAAGTGAGATTTCATAAGGAAGCTTCTGCGGTTTACTTAGCTATGGGAATTTGTGTTGCCAAATTCCAATCCTCCTCACCACAGAGAATATGAATTTCCTTAATCTTTGTGACCAAGAAAATTATTTCTCTTCTACCCAGCCCAGATAGCTGATCTCTGAGGATTATAGATTATTATAGAAGTCTTAGACTTAAGTCTTAGCCGAGACTTCAGATCCAGAAACTGACACAGGCTATCTGTTGATTACAATCATATGCTATATAAATAATTTGAGCGTTTTATGCTCCTGCCACATGAAAAGATGAAGAGAATTTGGAATGCAATTAGCTGAATCCAATCGGCTGGCAGAGTGGCCTGGTGTGGAAGACCAGTGGGGGCTGGTCATAGCTTCAAGTCAAGTTCCAAACTCTGTTAATATACAATTTGAATCCTGAGACAGTGAGCTAGCTACAAGACGGTCCCATTTATAGGGCATGAATCTGAACTTTTTACTGGCATGGAAACTTTTATACAGGGTTTACTTTTCATAGTTTTGAGAAAAATAACCCTAGAGGTCTGCGGCCCTAGACTGCGCATCTCAGCCAGAATTTCTGTCCTCTATGCAGCGTCAGCCCACACAGACCAGGGAGCCCAGGGGCTTGGCAGAGCCAGACAGAGACTGCTGGTTTCCCAGCAAACATTCCACGCTCCTTCCTATTCAGTAACAGCAGGGGGCACTGTTGTCACCAGGTCAACACCCGGGTTTCCCACTACAGAATGTGGCCCCCCGCAGCACTGTAGGTAACTGTAGGTAGAAGTTGTCTGTGTGTGTTCTGGAATAACCCTCAAAAGAGGAGGAAAGGCTGTCTCAGTAGAGAAAAGTGCCATTCTTCCTCCTCATACCTCAAATAGGAATGTAGAGCCTGCGACTTTGAAGCTAATTTGAGGATGGAGAACGTGCGGAAGTTGACAGAAAGAGAGACGAGTCGCGAACATGGGAAAAGACAGAAGTGTCAAAATCAGTAGGTGGAAATTAATAATACAGGTAAAGGGTGGAGCCTGAACTAGAAGTTCCTGCATAACCCAATTCGATCTTTTGACTTTTCGCAAAGATTGACTCTTTTAGACATCTCAGGCAGAAGAAAAACATATCACAACACTCTCAAACCATTCAACTTTCAATAACTAGTAACTCAATAAATTCCTAATATTTAGTAATACCAAATTACATCAACATGCTAAAATGACTTAATGTATAAGACTTTTGTTGAATGAAGACGAAGTAATAGGATGAAGAAAACACACATTAATATTTCTTTACTATATTAAGAAACAATCTGTGTATTTTGTGCTTAAAATATTTGTAATACTTAAGTTAATTTGAATACTGAATTTCCTAATGAATTAGCCATGAGATGCCAATTTTTAAAGTGTGCAATTAGTCAGTGATTTAGATTTTTACAGGGGATTTTTGAGCGAAAAAATATCAAATATTTATTTGATTCCTAATACATGCTTTGCACAAAGTTCTCTAAAATTTTTCTAATTAAGAGCTTTTGTTATACTCTTGGAAAAATCATTCTGAATGCGCCAAATTATTTGCATATTTGTCTTGCAAGACAATTGTATATTGTTTTGAAGACAGCAATTCCATGGGCTAAATCTGCTTATCTTGAAGTGATGACTCTTATTTTTTTATTTTCTCATCATTGTGGTCCTCACTTACCCTTCCTTGTTAATGTGTACAAACTCCTTTTTTTTTAGGTTAATATCATAAAGAATGAATCTATAGAAAAGTCAAATTCAATGCTAACATAAATCTTACCTCTGCGGTTACCAAGCTCTCTGGTACATAGATACATTGTACCTAGGGTATACCTACTGGGGAACCAGGGGCTTCCACAGAAACAGGCATCAGGATGTGGCAGCACTGCGAACCTCTGACAGGACACTTCCTCTGGTAGAGCTAGCCTGAGCACTGGGAGTGGGAGTGATGGGATGAGCAGCAGGACCTTCAACCAGCCCATCTAAAAGCGCTGTATCTCCCAGACTGGCGATATAGAGCAGTAGCACAACCACCCATTTTCTCTGCGGACCTCCTGGGTGACCAGTTAAATCAACCAAACCACTACATGACTGAGGGTAAAACTGTCCAATAAAATTGTAACTTTTGGTTTAAAGTTATAAGGGAATTTTACTAAGTTTGTAAAATCATTGAACAAAACTTAACAATCACAATTTTTCTGATATGTGATTGCTTAAGTACAAGGAAAGATTGTGAGTAGAATTGTTAGTGCAAAATAAAATAAAACATAACACATTAAATTTATAAATTTATAAATGTTGAAGTGTATAGGAAATTTAATTAAGCAAGATATAGTCTCCATTAAAAAATCATTAAATTGGGGCCTCCCTGGTGGCGCAGTGGGTTAAGCAGGGCACTATGAAGCAAACTGCAGCCACTGCAGCACAAGTTTGATCCCAGCCTCCGGCCAGGGAGGGGACCCACATGATGCAGCAGGCTTCTCTTGCTTCACCTGCTGCTCCCCTCAGAAGTGTATTTCAGTTCGTCTGCCTGTTCTGTTCCCCATTCTGTCTGGTGAATCATCTCACCTCCCGTGACTCTGGCCGGTACCCCAGCTCTTGTACACATAAATAAATAAATCTTTTAAAAAAGTCATTAAATTGTCATTAATATAAGCTTACATAAAACATTTTGAGATTCTCTGTTGTTTTTCTTTCAATCCTTTGAAAATATTTAACCACAACTATATGCAAAATATTTTATGTTTCCTCAAGTCACCTTCAATATACTCCAAAACGCACACTGATGCTCTTCTCAAGTTGTATTCATCAGCCCAACTGAGCAGTACGAACAGGGATTCTCACATGGATGCAGAAACATTGAATACTTAACACTTTAGGTTTTTTTTCCTACCAACTTTTTCCCAGGGAAGTTATTACAACATTTTAAAGATGTTTTTAAAAGGGGTCTCCTTGGTGCCCCAAGGGGTTGGCGCTGCACTGTAGGGCTTCTGCAGCCACTGCAGCATGAGTTCGATCCCCGGCCAGGGAGGGGACGCACATGGTGCAGCAAACCTCTCGCCTGCTGCTCCCCTCAGCAGTGTGTTTTATTGCATCTGCTTATTCTCCTCCCCACTTTGTCTCTGCTGAATCCTCTCACTGCCCCGCCCCACCCTACGCCTCTAGCCTGTACCCCAGCTCTTGTATGCATAAATAAAATCTTTTAAAATAAATAAATAAAATAAAATCTAGTAAAAACTGAACTGCTCACTTAGGAGCTTTTCAACTTTAATGTTTATCTTCATCCTTGATATTATCTTGCCCTTACTGGTTTTGCACAGCTTCTCCGTGCCCCCACCATCCCACAGACATACAGTTAGGTTTTGTCTGGATCAGCCCAGATGTGTCTGCCAAAATTTGTCTTATAAAACCTCATTTTTTGTAAATTTTTCCTGAGGGAGTATGTGGCTGCTATTGCATGCCTGGCTGCTTGCTCTGTGTATCTTGGTAAGTGAGCAAGATGGTGTGTTTGCGTTCTTCTAAATTGCCACCAGATGTCGCTCTTCTACGTAACTAAGCTCAATTGCTAGGCTACCTTACCTTTCCAAACCTAGAAAATCCTGCATTTGTTACCAAGTTTGTGTTATTCAGGGGAGACACTGCAGGCATCAAGTGGGCTTTATAGAATCTTAGTTTTCACCCTTCTTTACCTCCCAGGTTGGTCAATCTTAAAGTTCAGGGGCATGTTCTTCCCACAGATCAGTGCCCTCCTCTGTCTTCTCCCATGAGTTTCTCTTGTTTTAGCAGCTACGTCTCTAAAGGTGGGTCCAGGATTTGTTTGATGTTGTACACACAGTAACTTGGTCACCAGAAGGCTGTGTCGTAGTTGGTGGGAAATGCAAAGAGCTATCCAAAAACTCTCTCCTACCAGGAAAAAATTAGGAAATTGTATTCCCATGGAAGGAATTTGTTAAAAACCTGTATGGAGAGTTTCTCAGACTTCATATAAATGAACTCACCTAACATAATAATTCTGGTTATCCCGTTAATATGCTCAAGGGTCTAAACTGGATTTCTTTCTCAGGAGCATTATTAAAATATCGGTTTTCTCCACAATAACCTTTTAAATTAGAGGGGGTATTACTGAAGGCAGTTTTAACTTGATAGGGATATTTTCTTAACCTTAGGCCAAAGAACATGGTAGTTATGGTGAAGGTCATTTCTTTCTTAAACGTATTTTAGAAGAAATTTCATCACACGAAAGTCAAATTTCCTCTTTTTTTTTTAACACTTTTCTTCTTCAAAATTGCACTCAGCATAGCAGCTATTGCTTTTAATTTTTTTAAATCTCTTCCAACACTCTCATTCACCTAACTTATCTTTCATAACCTCTTCTCCTTCCTGAAACCTCCCGCTTTTGTTCAACATGTTTTTCCATAGCTACTTACTTTCCCTTTCTCTGACAATCATTTACTTCACTCTCAGCTTTTTAAATTCCTGTTACGAAATCAGGTCCAGACAATGAAGAGAGCAAGGAAAAGGAGAAAGGGCATGTGCATTTATATTTTAATATTTTCCTAACCACAATGCAGTTAAATTAACAGAAATAAACATAAAGAATAAATTGTCAAGATAGTAGGTCATTTGGAAACAATTATATTGCTGGTGGCATTGAAAAAAATAATGTTTTTTCAGAAAAATGATCTCACAATATATGAAAGAACTGTTCAAATTGTCTCTGAGTCAGTCATCCCATTTTAGAAATATACCCCCAAGAGGAAAATAAATGTCAAAATATACAAAGATGATTGAGGCAGTGCACTGTGAGTGAGGTAAGAAGCGCATCAATACCATGATCACAGTCAAAATAATTATGGAAGCTGATTATAGAAACTGATGGAAGGATGCAGCCCCAGAATTTCAAGGAAAATAAAGTATTTTCAACCAGGAAATGTAGGCAGACAAGACTCAACATGTAGTAGGATTATGCGGTGACCTAGTTCTCCCCAGCAGAAGTGACCCCTCCAAAAGAATCATTTCTAGATTTGTTTTGAAAAGGCTTGATAGTTCTCAATTCCTAAGAAGGATACCAAAAAATAACAAAGTGGCAAACCATGCGCTTCAATCTGGGAAATGAAAACATGAAGTGATAATTAAAAATTGAGGACTGACTATGAATGGTTCTCAACCATTTTTCTTCCCTTACACTTTTAACTATCTTTAAGTTATCTTGGTCTTAAGCTGTATAGTTCAACCAAAGGTACTGAACTCTGAGAGATATAACCAACATATAGTGCTTAAAAATTGATCTTTAGTCTTGTAAACGAGTCCTTTGTGAGTGAGGTCAAGGAGAATTAATCTGGCCACATACATTCAGGTGTAATACTAACAAAGCTGAGCTACTAAATCTAAAATATATACAGATAGTCTTTTGTAGTTACCAACTCTGAGATTTTTGGGTTTTCCACTGAAACGCCCTGTTCTGAGCATTTCATTTACCAGATGATGAAAATAAGCTGTTTTCTCTGCCCACTAAATGGAGCGTTTTGACGATCCAGCACTTTAACTGATGCGGGCGCTGTCCGTGCCTGTGCAGAGATGGGCAGAGGCTGCGCGTCTAGGACATGGTGACAAGGACAGCTACCACGTAAAGGAGTTTCAGTCTGGAAGAGTAACCCCGCTTCTCTAACCCAGCGGTGAGAAACGCCAATGTGTAATATTTTGAGAATCATTTTTCCAGCGTGTTTACAGCTTCTTTCATTGTATCATTCAAAAGAATTTTTTTAAGATTTATGTATTCATGCACATAAGACCTGGGTTTAGGCTTGAGGTGTGGGGGGTGAGAGGATTCACCAGAGACAGAGTGGGGAGCAGAACAGACAGAGTGGGGAGCAGAACAGGCAGATTGAAACACACTGCCGAGGGGAGCAACGGCTGAGGCAGGAGGAGAGGTCTGCTGCACCATGTGAGTCATTTCCCTGGCTGGGGATCGAACTTGTGCACCATGTGAGTCATTTCCCTGGCTGGGGATGGAACTGGTGCTTCACAGTGCTGGGCCTTAACGCTTGCGCCACCATGGAGGCTCCAATTTTATTATTCAGAAGAATTTTAGCCATTCTTTGGCTCACCCTTTGCTCCCTGGATGTAGTTTAAGGGTAGGAGTGGGGGAAGTGATGCTTTGTTGAACATACTCTGGGAGCATGCCAAGGTAGTTTTATCTAATAACAGAACAATTCTTTCCTTAAAATAAATTTTGTTTCCAACCTCTAGATTAATTGACATAAGTTGATATTGCTTTTTAATTAGTAATTTCTCTGAAACATGTAATAGAACCACACTAGACTTGCTTTATAATCTTTTTGTTAGCTTAGTTATGTATCATGTATATCTCTGCACCAAAAAATATTTATGTGCCCATGTACAACTATACCCTATTCCATTTTGTGAATGTACAATAATTAATCCAACTCACTAATTCGCTAAATTTAATTCACCAAAATTAGACAGTTTTATTGTTTTGGGTGTAATTAACACCCCAAGAACAAGAAGATTCTTTTGCAACTACCTTTTTTTTTATATAAATTTAAGATATTTTAGTTTGGGGTTGAATGCAGAACACACAGCTAGTTTAGATTTTAAAGTAAGTTATTTTTAAACATTTAACCCCACACATTTGTTTAATCAATATTTTTCCATGACAGGAAAGCAGCAGCAACCGCCTGTTGAGAACTATTTCTCTATGACATGATGCAACTCATCCCTGGAAACCCCAGTCACCTGGTTAATAATGCCACTCCCAATCCATGGTTTCTATCCCGAGGGGAAAGTCTAAAAGGACCTATGCCAGTTCGGAACCAGCAACCTTGCCTCTCAGATCATCTTGACTACCTTGTCCTCCAATGAAGAGGGAAGAAAGGGAGCGACTGTACGGCCCTGGGCTTCCCCCTTCATGGCCTCTCACAATTCAGAAATGTCCTTCTTCCTTCTGGGAGGCTGCAGCAGCATTACTCAGGGACACAGAAGCCACGTGCTAGTTCTGTGCGCAGCCATCTGCTTCCTGGGGGTAGCAAAGAGAAGTTATTTCAGCTGCACATCTCTGTGAATCTAGTCTGATCCCTTCTGTGTGTGTTACGAGACTCTCTGCCAGCAACTTATATGCACTGCCCGTTCTACTCCTTTCTAGACTCAGAGCCTTCCCCAGTGGAAAGGGAAAGGCGGGGGCATCCTGCCAAAGACCATCAGAAGTAGCACATGGAGTCTGACATAGCTGAGGTTTCATCACATTTCAAGTCAGGGAAGTGAGAGCACAGTAAGACTAAACTCGTGCCCTGATACGCCTTCCTTCCGCTGAGGCTCACTGTACATTTGCAAGTAATGGACACTAATAAGCATGGATGACATAATAATAAGCAAAAGAGAAAGCCTTTGCCCTCATGGAGCTTACATTCTAGTTGGGAGAGAAAAGATAAACAAGTAGAATATATAATGTTTCATATGGTGAGAAATGCTATTTTTAAAAGAAGGTAAAAGATAGGAAGAGGGAGTCACAGACTCATTTACAAGGTGCCTTGTGAGGAGACACACAGGCAGTAAAGGCATGGATCAGATGACTATCTGGGAGGGAAATAGTCTAAGCAGAGGGAATGACCACTGCAAAGGCCCTGAGTAAGAGTGCTGAATCTTTCCAAGAACACCAGAAGGCAGCTGGGCTGACGTCAAGAGCATGACAGAAAGTGGTGGTAGATGAGCCACCAGAACCAGGACTTAGTAGTCCATTGTGAAAACTTTTACTCTCTCATGAGATATAAAATCCTTGGTAGAGTTTTGAGGAGAGACTGACATCTTTCTCAATCCATGTCCAACTGCCTAAACCTAATCTTTGTAGAAGGAAAATCAACATGTCCTACAAGTGTTCTACTAAGCAAGCCGATAATATGCATCAAGGCTTTAAAATGGCCAAGGTCAACCATTAATAAGAACATAGCATAAAAGACCCAATTTATCAATAAAAAAAGTCCTTAAGAATAAGCCGAGCAAAAAATTATAGAATTTATGCAGAAAAGTCTATTGCATAAGATAAAATAAGATCTAAATAATAATATGAACCTTTTTCTCTAATCTCAATATTGCATTTATTTATTTTCATGGATATTAATGTACTCATTTACTTTTTGTTTATTAGTTACTACTGTGTCTCTAAGTTTAACTCTGGTAAAGATGAAAAAATCATTTATATTTTGTATTAGGCATGTTCATTCTACAGTTTATAAGAAGAATATAAGAATGGTCAGAGAAAAGCTGAAAGATCACTAAAGAGTACAAGCCCTGTGATATATGAAAGTATATTTCAATCACATGAGAATTTTAAAGCCGAAAAATAAATGAAACATGGGAATTAATCCACTTTAATACTTGGAGACTTTAACACCCTGCTTTCAGCAACTGACAGAACACCAGACAGAAAATAAGCAAAGGTACAGAACTGATCAACTTTTTATCATTACCAATAAACAGGATATAAGTGACATTTATGGAACACCCCACCAATAACTGCCAAATAAACAGCCTTTTCAAGCACCAGTAGAACATTCACCAAAATAAACTATTTTCTTGGTTATAAAACAGACCTTAATAAATCTAAAATAATTGAAATCACAGATATAGCAAAGGTCCTCCAAATATAATGGAATAATAAAGCCAGGAATAAATAACATAAAAGACACAGTAAAATCTTCAAACCAGTAGAAATTAAGTAGTGTATATACTCGACCTTATTAGGAGGATCTAAAAAAAAAAATCTAGAGCTAACACTATACTTAGTGTGAAAGACTGATATCAGTTTTTCTCCCCGAGGACTAGGGACAAAACAAGGACATCAGCTCTTCACCATTCTTATTCAATAATACTGGATATGCTAGCCACTGTAATCAGAGAATTTAAAAAAAAAGGGGCAGGCAAGATTGGAATGGAATAAATAAAACTGCTTCTATTTGCAGATGACATCATTGTCTACTTATAAAATCCCTCAGAATCTACCAAACTCCCAGAACTAATGAGTTCTGTAAAATCAAGAGACACAAGATTGAGACACAAAAGTCAATTGCATTTCTACATACTGACAATCAGCAAATAGATAACAAAATAAAAATACAAGCTATCTATAATTTTTCAAAAGGAATGGAATAGTTTTAATCTAACAAAATATGTACTTGGGCTATATGCTGAAAATTACAACATACTGATGGAAAAAATCAAAGAACACCCAAATACCTGGAGAGACATATCATGTTTATGGATTAGAAGACTCAGTATAGTAAAAATTCTAATTCTTCCCACATTAAGGTATAGGCTTAATAAAATTGTTGTCAAAATTGCTATCAAAACCTCAGCAAGGATTTTGTCAACATAAGCAAGATTACTCTAAAATTCACATAGGAATGGAAAGTCTCTTGTAATAAATTAAACACACAGATCAATGGCATAGAATTGAGAGCCCAGAAATAAACCCACATCTATATGGATAATCTACAATAAGGGAATGAAAAGTACACAAATGGCACTGGGAAAACTGGACTGTCACATGCAGAAAAATGGAATTAGACCTCTCACATAACACATAAGAGTAACTCAAAATTGATTAAAGACTTGGATATGAGACTAGAAAGCATAAAGTACATAGAAGGAAACACAGGAAAACTCTCCAGGACACTGGCTACAGTGATGGCTTTGGAGACCCAACTCCAAGGGCAAGGAGAACAAAAGCAAATAAATGAATGGGACTACATTAAGCTAAAAAGTGTTTTTACAGTAAAATAAATTATGCTTGACACAAAAGAAATACCCTATTAAATGGGAGAAAATATCTACACACCATATATCTGACAAGGGACTACAAAGAGAACTCAACAACATGAAACAAATAAGCCAATTAAAAATGGGCAGAGAGCCCTCTTTGACTCTGGTGCCAAGCTTTGGGACCTGTTGGAGGTGCCTGCCTGGGACCAGATGCCTGGTTGCTAGCAGCTTCCTGCCACCTTCTTGGATTTGTCTGCCACCTGAGGTCATACCCAGAGAAGCATGACCTGAGGCGGAGACTAAGGCTCAGGCCGATCAAACTCGTGGAACCACAGTTCCGAATGCAGACAGGTGCCTAGAGAGGAAACAACTGGTGGGATGTGTGTCTTCAGAGTTTGAGATCCTGAAACATGACAGGTGCCACCGCGAGTTCTGGAAGAGAGGAGATGTTACCAAGTGTGTTTGGGTATCAGGATGAGAACTTGCAATTGGAATATTAGCAGGGAAACCTGTTTTTCAAAGGCAGATTCCAGGTTTCTGACCCTGGAGAGTCTAGTTCACTGGGCTGAGCTAGGAGGGAGGAAGCCGTCCTATGTGAACAGAGCCACCTCTGTGGAGGCTGCTGCTTCTGAGGGTGGCGTCAGTCCCCCATTTACCCCTGAATTGCAGCAGTTTGTGTTTCCGTATTCTCTAAGTCCCCTTGGCTCTTTAAAAAAGGAGTAATATAAACAAAGTAATGTGCTTCAGGAAAAAATAGAAATAGAAAAGCTGAATATCCCTAGCTATATGAAATAAATTGACTTTATAATTAAACTCTTCCTACAGAGAAATCTCTAGGTCTGAACAGTATCACTGGTGAGTCTCAGGAAGTATTTTAGGAAGAAAAACAGGCAGCTGTACACAGTAATTCCATGATTTTGAATATAACCCAAACGATTATTCATTTGTTTAGGTAACTTTTTTCTTTGACTGCTCAGATAATTAACATACTTCTCTTCTGGTGTAACATACAACTGCATATATGCATATCTGAGTAGTTTTCACTATAATGGCTGTTCGTTCATTGATTATTTTATTGTATTTATTTATTTTGAGTAGAAGAACTGGGGTGTAGGCCAAAGGTGAGGTGTGTGTGGCAGCAGGGAGGTGAGAGGATTCACCAGAGACAGAGTGGGGAGCAGAACAGGAGAATTTACTAAAACACACTGCTGAGGGGAGCAGCTGGCAAGACAGGAGAGGTCCGCTGTATCATATATAGGTTAGCTCCTGGACAGGGATTAAACTAAGGCCATTGTGGTCTATTCATATCTGCTTCCCAATTATTAAATGGATTGTTTTTATTTCTATTGTTAATTGGAATTATTTTTTGTATATCTTGGGTAATAGCCCCTTGTTGGTTGTGTAATGTGTGAATATTTTCTCCTATTCAGGATATATTTTTAATCCTCTTATATTATCTTCTGCTGTATGAGACCTTTCTGACTGGAGACTATCCCAATTCTTTGTTTTTGCTTTTATCTCCATTACCCTAGGGGTTCTCCAAAGGCATCTTTGCCACTGATGTCACGGAACATGTCACCAATGTCTTCTATATACTTTATTGTTGCAGGTCTCACATCTAAATCTTTAATATAGTTGGAATTAATTTTTTGTATCCAGTTAGAGAGTTATCCAACATCACTCTCTCCCGTGTGGCCTTCCAGCACCATCTATTAAACAGACTCTCTCTCTCCTTTCCCCATTATGGCCATAGCGGCTTCATCACAGATTAGGTGCTGCTTCATAGGTTATCCCAAAGGGCTCTTACACATTTTTCATTATTTTTGATCTTTTTTTCTTTGTATTTCTATTTGTGTGCTCTCCAAGCAAAAAACATTCAAATTTTTGAGCTCACTAGTTCTCTCTCTTGCTTGTCTTTGTGGGTTGTTGAGGCCTTCAGTTGTACTTTTTAAATTGGTTGTAGTATTTTTTTTGAACTTTTACTTCCAATTGTAATTAACTTATATTTTCTCAGTCTTTATCCTATTCCTGCTTTATATCATCCTTACTTATTTTGCTACAAGAACATTGTTTTAATTGTTAGCCTGAACTCCTCTTCAGGAATATTTTGTGGTTCTGCTGTATTAAGAGATCTCTTGGGCTTTTTGCTCCAGCATGTTGTGATATGTTCTTCTGTGTCTTCATTTTTAGTTTTGTAAGTCATGATTGGGATAGACATTTGGATTGCTGTCTTTGTACCTGTTGAAGTGATAAGAGAACCGATGAGAGAATAGCAAGGGGTAATAGGAAGAATAGAACCAAGAAAGTAGGGCACCAAGTGTTACCTCCAGGGAACATCAGAGAGACGATCTCCCTCCAGGGTTGTGTGGTGGGGCTCCATGGTGACCCTCTTCTCTATGTCAGCTCCACAGTCCAAGTGACTCATATATTCCAGTGCCAGCTTCCTCTCTTGGCTATATTTGAGAACTAGATGCCACTCTGGGCTTGGGTAATAGTTGACAAAGAGTCACAAACCAAGAGTTGTTCTCCTTTTTTCTAATAGAGAGTCTTACCATGGGGTGTTTGCTCCCATTGATAAGATCCAGGTGTTTAAATTCTAGTTAGTGAAAATATTTTGTACTGGTGTATTCAGCTTTGGCCTTGGGTGTGGTGGTGGCAGGTGTTATGAAATTGCAACTTCTATATGGAGAAAGAAGTGATCCAACCTGGTGTTCCCCGCCAGTTTGGCTAAATGTTGTTCTGTATTGATAACTTCAAGCTTAAGCTAGTAATTATCATTCTGGACCACTACTCCTGTGGTTTGCCATAGTCCACCATCTGTTCTGGATGCCATCTCTGTGCATCTCTGTATCCTAGTGCAGTGCCAGTCTTCAAACTCCCAGACATATGTATGTGCCCCTGAGTCAACTTTACTGGATCTGAACATAAATGCCACTTCCTTTCATGGTTGTAATGCCCCGATATCACTGTAAACACAGCGCAATTGCTCCTGTAAACACAGACCATTGCTCCTGATATGTACCTTGGTTTATCTTTTCAGGAACTATTGACTTTGTTTTACTGCAATTTAATTATGAGTATATGGAGGAGGAAAACCAAGAATATTCACTTTGTTGCCATTTTTAAGAACTCCTGTAATTCATTACTTAATATATCATTCAAAATATAAATCTAATCACTCTATTGCACCACAGTGTTTTTTTTCCATTTGACCACTTGGCAATCTAAAATTACCTTATGTGATTTATCATTTGTTTGTTATCTTCCTTCTCTATTTAGAATGAAAACTCTATCACAAATGGGACTTTGTCCAGCTCAGAACTCAAGTCCAAATATGCCTGGCACATAACGATAAGTAATAAATATTTGTTAAATGAAAAATACCTAGATACTCATTCACTGCATTTACTAAGGATATTTAAGGTTTTTATTTAGTTCAGAAAAGTTTCCTTCATATTTCTCACCTTTTAAATGTCCCCAATATCTCTCTGTTATTTATAGAACAAAATCTGATTTCTGATATCTAAAATATGTTGATTTATTATTAGTCACATGTCCATCTGACCTTCTCATCTTCTCTTTCACATTTTGTCGAACAAAAGGGGAGAAACCATTTCCCCCCCACCCCGTGTGTCTTTGCTTTGTCAGCAGACTTTTCTAGTTCAAAAGGAACTTCCCCTCATGTCTTATTGCCTAGAACTGAGTCACATGCTACTTCCAAATCTAGTTCCTAGCCAGAGAAATGGAACTGTTGGAGTAGGATAATGTTGAAAAAAAATTAACCTTCCAGGTGAGAGACTGAGTGAGATTATGTTTGGTAAATACTTCCTTTTGTGAAGGAGCACAAATATGCCAGAGTTGGGTCTATGCACAAAAAAAAGTAGATGAATTTTTGGTAGGTAATCAACATTCTTTACAGTTTCATCCTTTCAGCTCTTTTTGTCTACTATTATTCAGAGGTATTCAAAGGTATGGCTCCTCTCAAAGCAATAACATACTGAGTATAGTTCCTCATACCTCCCTCCCCATCTTGAATCAGATATTAATGGGTAGCCATAACATCTCAAAATAGTGGAAAAGTCAAAACATCATTTCTGATGATGTTCTATTCTTATATTTAGTGAGTTAATGAGCATTCACTTAAGGATTCTGCAACGCCAAGTCCTACATATGCACATTAGAACATTAAAGTATGTAAATCTTATGCCACATTTATAAGGTATTGTTATCCTTGTTATAAAAAGAAGGAAAGTGAAGCTGAAAGAATTTAAGTAAATTTTCTCAAGGCCCACAACAGTTAAACAATAGAACTAAGTTTCAAGCCCACATACCTTGATTCCAAAATCTATACCACTAATCACAAAATATTAGTTGCTAGTTCTTCTGATCTGCTTTTCCACCTTTGATTTCCTCAGTATGCCCCACAAATTCCTAGAGTTATATGTCTCCCTAGGGATGCTACAGACTTCCATGACTCCACTAATTATAAGGCAGCATATTCTGAACAACTCTAAAATCACTCTTCATAACTGCATAAATTCAAATAAAAAACCTACAGACTAGAAAGCAACTTTAAAACAACGGTGTTAATGATGTTCAAAACTACATATACCACCATAAAAATGATATGTAAACCAAATGAGAATATCAATAAAGGTAGAAAGCAAAAAGAAATTCTGGAACTGAATCTACCAAACCTGCAAAAAGGAGCTAATACATAACCTACTAAGACTTTTTTTTAAAAAATTGAGAAAGAAGAATACTTCCTAGTACATCCTATGAGGTCAATATCACTCTAATACCAAAACCAAACAAAGACAACACAAAAGAGAAAACGACAGACCAATCTCCCGAATGAACACAGGATGCAAAAAGCTTTAATAAAATCTGAGCAAACTGAACCCAACAATGCATTGAAAGGATTGTTCACCATAACCAAATAGTATTTACATCAGGGACACAAGCTAGGTTCGACATTTGAAAAGCAATTACTGTGACTGATCACATCAATAAAAAGAAACAGAAATATCATATGATCGTATTAATAAATGTTGAGAAAGCATTTGATAAGATTCAACATCCAGTCATGATAATATGCTCAAAAATCTGTAGATAAAAGACATTTCTTCTCATGGATTAGAAGAATCAACATTGTGAAAATGGCCATCCTACACAAAGCAATATACAGGTACAATAAAATTTCCATTAAAATTTCAGTAGCATTTTTCAAAGAAATATAATGAATATTGGGGGCCTCCCTGGTGGCGCAGTGAGTTAAGCAATACACTATGACGCAAACCGCAGTCACTGCAGCACGAGTACAATCCCTGCCTCCGGCAGACCTCTCCGGCCGCCTCACTGCTCCCCTCAGCAGTGTGTTTCAGTCAGTCTGCCTGTCTCTGGTGAATCCTCTCACCACCCTGGACTCTGGCCTGTACCCCAGGTCTTGTATGTATAAATAAATCTTTTTTTTAAAAAAGAAATATAATGAATATTAATGAAATTCATATGGAATCACAAAAGACTCTGAAGATCCAAAGCAATCCTAACCGAAAAAAGAGGAAAAATGGGAGCATCACACTTTGAAATGCAAAGTAATAGCAATTAAAACACCATGGTCCTGGAACAAAAAGACATAGAGATCAATATAATAGGATAGAGAGTTCAGAAATAAATCCTCCCCTACATGAATCAACATGGAGTAACTAAGAACATACTGGAACAAGTAAAGCTTCTTTGTTAAGTGTTGGGAAAACTGGGTAGGCACAAGGAAAATAATGAAACTAGATCACTTTCTCACATCATACACAAAAGTTGGATGTAAGACCTGAACCATGAAATCCATAGAAACAAATATATGCAAACACTTCACAACATATACTTCAAGAATGTGTTTGTGGATTTGTGTCCAGCACCAAGGAAAACAAAGGAGAATATAAACAACTGATACTACATCACTTTCTACAGTGAAAAAAATTTCAACCAGAGCAAAAAGACACCCTATAGTATGGGAGAAAATATTTGCACACCATACATCTATTTGACAAAGGGCTAATATCAGTGATTTACAAAAAAACTCATATACCTCTAAAATGGAAACCAAATAATTTTTTTTTAAAAACCCAATAAGTTTTTAAAATGGAAAACTTAGGTTTTTTTAAAATGGGCAAAACTAAATAGACACTTCTCCAAAGATGTGCAAATGGCCAAGAAGCACATGAAAAAATATTCAGCATCACTTACGCAAATCAAAATGAAATAGACTATGTCACACCTGTGAGAATGGCCCTTTTCTAAAAGACCAGATATCATAAGTGCTGCTGAAGATGTGGAGAAAAAAAATGGACCTTCCCACAATGTTGGTGGCAATGTTCACTGATCCAATGTATGGAAATCAGTGTGAAGTTTTCTCAAAAGTTAAAAACAGATATGCTGGGGCCTCCCTAGTGGCCTCGGGGTTAAATCTCATAGCACTATCATGCTGTCACCACTTCGACCTGAGTTCAATCTCCAGCCAGGGAGCTAACCCACACACGGCACAACAACCATCTCCTGTCTCAACAACTGCTCCCCTCAGCAGTGTATTTCAGTAGATCTGTCTGTTGTGCTCCCCACTCTGTCTCTGGTGAATCCATTCACCCCCTGCACCTCTGGCCTACACCCTAGTTCTTGTGTGCATTAAAAAATATACCTGCCATGTTACCCAACAATTCCACTCCTAGATAGCTACCCGAAGAATACAAAAACAAAATTTTAAGAGAAACTTGTACTCTTATGTTCATTACAGTGCTGTTTACAATATCCAAGATAAGGGAAAAACCCAAATGCTTGAAGGCAGACAAATGGATCAATATGTGGTATATATGTACAATGGAATACTACTTTACCAAAAAGGTAAACTTTTGCCATCATGCAATACAAGCGCATTAACAATAATGATAATGTACTTAATGCCAAAGAACTGTGTACATTAAAGTGGATGAAGCTGTCAATTTGTGATATATATATTTAATTATATATGTATTATACCATTCTTCTGTGCAATGTATGTTTTCTCTTCTCAGGTATAGTTCCCATAAATTCCCAATGCCAATTCACCTGTGCACCATCACCCTAGTCCTTCGTGTTCTTCCCTCCCCTGTTTTGATCCCTCTCCCTCTCCAACCACCTGCAGAATATCTCTGATTTATAGTTTCCTGTTAATTTTGTTTTTTAATTTATTATAACTATTTTTTTCCTCATTCCTTATTTGGTTCCCCTACATTCCTCCTATAAGTGAAACCATCCAATTTTTTTTTCTTTCTGGCTTATTCACTGAGGATAATCTCTTCCACCTCCATTCATGTTGTTATAAGTGACATGAGTTTATCTTTTTTGTGCCAAATAGTATTCCATTATGCATATATACTACTTCTTCTTGATCCAGTCATCTATTTCTGGGCATTTCAGTTGTTTCCATATATTACCTATTGTAAATAATGCTTCAATAAACATAGGAGTTCAGGTATCTTTTTGAATAAATGTTTTTGTGTCCTTTGGGTAGATTATTAGGAATGGAGTTTCTGGATCATGTAGAAGCTCATTTTTAGTAGTTTGAGGAACCGCCACATAGCTTTCCATAGTGGCTGAATCAGTTTGCATTCCCACCTGCAGTGTAGGAGAGTTCTTTTTTCACCACATCCTCACCAACATTTATTGTTTCCTGTTTTTTTAATAGGTGCCATCTTGTTGGTGTAAGGTGGTATATCATTGTGGTTTTTGATTTGCATGTCCCTGTTCACAAGTATTGTTGAATATTTTTCATATACCTGTTGCCAATTTTCATTTCCTCTTTGGAAAAATTTCTTTTTAGCTCTTCTGCCCATTTTTTGACTGGATTGTTACTTTGTTTTTGCTGAGTCTTTCTGTTCAGTACCTTATCAATAGTATTGTGAGCAAAAAAAAGACAAAAAAAAATGTCTTTTTGCTGTACAGAAGCTGTTTAATTTGATGTAGTCCCTGCTATTCATTGTTTCCTTCACTTTCTTTTCTTTCAGTGATGTGTCTTTAAAGATGTTACTGAGATGTATGACATGTAGTGTTTTGCCTTTATTTTCTTCTATATATTTTTTGGTTTCAGGTCATGTCCAAGTCTTTTATCCTTTTAGAATTGGTTTTTATGCATAGTGTGAGGTAGTAGTCTAGCTTCAGTTTTTGCATGCAGTTCAGTTTTCCTGGCACCATTTATTGAACAATCTGTACTGTTCCATTACATATTCTTTGCACCCTTGTCAAAGATTAGTTGTCCATAACTATGTGGGTTTATTTCTGGGTTTTCTACTTTATTCCATTGGTCTGTGTGTCTGTTTTGTTTAGTACCATGCAGTTTTAATTATTGTGGCTTTGTAGTATAGTTTGAAGTCTAGGAGTGTGGTGCCTTCATTATCTTCCTTTTGGTCAGGAAACAGTTTGTTTATTCAAGATTTTTTTTGTGGTTCATATGAATTTCCTCAATATTTGTTCCATCTCTTTGAAGAATGTCATTGAAATTGTTATTGGAATAGCACTGAATCTGTAAATTGCTTTTAGTAGGATGGCTATTTTGAGAATGTTAATTCTTCCAATTCATCCAATCCAGGTGATGTCTTTCCATTTCTTTCTGTCTTCTATTTCTTTTAACAAAGTTTTATAATTTTCTTTGTGTAGGCTCTTCACCTCTTTTGTTAAGTTTATTCACAGGTATTTGATTTTTTTTGCTTCAATTATGAAAGGGATGATTTTCTTGATTTCTTCGAAGATTGGTTGTTTGCATATAGGAAGTTTACTGATTTTTGTGTGTTGATTTTGTATCCTGCTACTTTACTGAACTAGTTGATTGTTTTTATTCATTTGCTGTGGAGTTTTTAGGGTTCTCTGTGTATATTATCATATCATCTGCAAATAGTGATAGTTTTACTTCTTCCCCCTTTGGAGTCCTTGTATGTCTTTTTCTTGTCTCATTCTTCTGGCTAGGACTTTCAGTATTATATTGAAAAGCAGCAATGAGAGTAAAAATCCTTGTCTTGTTCCAGATGTTAAGGGGGAAAGTTTTAGCTTTTCAGCATTGAGAATGAGTTTATTGTATATGGCCTTTATTATGTTAAAATATGTTCCTTCTATCCCAAGAATTTTGAGGACCTTCATTATATAAAGGATTCTCCTAACTTTTTGTCTTTTCCTCCCTCACGTCTAGATGTAGTGGGCTGACTCTGTGGTGGGGAGAGGAAAGTTTCTGATGATTTCCCATTCTCTATCTTTCCACATTCCCTCAGTGTTGAGTGAATTTCAGGTTTTTCCAAGTTTGTCTAATGCATCCAGGTCCCACTGGGGTCTCCCTGTTATCTGTCCCTATCATTTGTTCTTATGGGAGAATTTGATCCTAGCATCCTTTTGCCACCATGTTGATGATGTCTCTTCTGTTATATATACTTTACCACAATTTAAAAAAGAGATTTTACAAATCACAACACACGGAGAGACAAAGACAAATCAGAGACACTTTAGGGCGAGGGGGAGGGAGAGTGAATGGGATGAGGGCAGAAAGAGCACAAGGGACTGAGATGGTGGTGTACTGGTGAATTGGCGATGTGAATTCCATTGGGACTACAAATGATATCAATACATATGAAAAATAAGAAGAGGGCCTCCCCTGGTGGCGCAGTGGGTTAAGCAGCGCACTATGAAGCAAACCGCAGCCACTTGCAGCATGAGTTCGATCCCTGCTGCCTGCCAGGGAGGGGGACCCACATGGTGCGGCGGACCTCTCCTGCTGTGCCCGCTGCTTCCCTCAGCAGTGTACTTCTGTTATCTGCCTGTTCTGCTCCCCGCTCTCTGTGGTGAATCCTCTCGCCCCCCGACACATCTGGTCTGTGCCCCAGTGCTTGTATGCATAAATAAATAAACCTTTAAAAAAAAAAGAAAAAGAAGAAGAAAAAATTTTTAAATATAAATAAATATAAAAATAAAATAAAAAAGAAATTTTGTAACAAATAACTGAATTAAATTCCTACACAGTATGTGATAAACAAAATAGGAGAAGGAGGGATACTTTATTACTTCAAGGCTAAATTTCTCATATAGTCTCTATGGACACTATGGGAGACAGGGACTTTGTTATTAGGCAGCAATGATAAAATACCCTGATCCTTACTTAACTTTCTCTGACAACAGCCTTAAGAGTAGTAGGGGATAACCTGGATGTTATCATTGTGAGTGGAAGTCTAAGATTTCCACTCCTCCCTTGGTGGTGTGGCTGCAGATGGGACCGTAGCTTTTTTCTGTGGTGTTTGATTTCAGTAAAATGTTATTCTTTTAAAGTGTGATCAGATGTTAGGCTGACCTTTTTCTCTTTCTTTGAATAAAGAGGTCAAGTTTTTATCAGTTCAACTTTTTTGCTGGTCATTAAGTTCCACCCTAGAATAGGCCCTGCTTGTTCCAATCAGACATCTGAAGCTTGTCATTGACTCATTCTCTTTGACCAGAGTTTTCCCCATGAGCATTGTATGCCACATGCTTTATTTTGAAATTTTCTTCACAGGGTTCTAAACTTGCTACAGTGGAGATTGGGTTTGGGTAAGCCTCAGTAATTAATACTCAGGAACTTAAACTCAGGCCTTGTACTGGAGTCAGCTCATTTTGATGACAGCGGACATCAAAATTAAAACAAAAAACCCCGTTTTTGTACCATAATACATAGCTTCCTAAAATCTTGACTTCCACATTTGCCCATATTTCTAATTCTGTACCAAAAAAAGATATTTTTGTCCTTTTGAGTTGATGATCTTAGTTTTTATTTTACATAATCTTAGATTGACATGATGAAATACCACACTGGGATTTTCCCCACATAGATGGTAAGCTTTTTTAAGAGCTACAAAGTGGTTTACCAGGCAACTGAAACTTTTCCTCCCTGTTAGCAGAAGATGGACATAAACATAAATTAAAATCCTCTAACTTTGCCTTGGGTATCTTTACCCTTGGGAACGAAATAGCCCATACTGCAAAATTACCTCATCTTCCTGAGTAATATCTTCACAACATCTGCTTGTGGAGCCTGCATCAAAGCCTTTGTGAGTGTGCCTGTTCCCTTTCATGGTCATGCTCAGTACAGGGAGAGACTAAAATTCCTATTGGTACAAAGGAACATCAACATTATAAATTTAAATTATTACTATAAATAAGATCATGCTACAATTACTGACAAAACCCTGGATCTCACTTAGTCATTTTAGGCCAGTGGCCAGACCTATAAGTCAGCTAGGAGAGATGCTCATCATGGTCATCACCTATGGGTCAAATGTACCACAGACTCCAGGCTGACCCTTCACAGGATATGCTAGATCTTAAAGCACAATTCTATAGGATAAGGGAAGATTTTGGAAAAAAATCTTTCTACATTAGCACCATGACCTGGGTTAGGTATAGAGCAAGAGACCATTGTAAGGGATACACCATCTGGAGGCTGGACACATTGGACAGAAAACTTGCTACCAACTGGGTTGTTACAGACTCGGGAAAAGATTAATTTTCCTCTCAAAGTTTATGAGACCCTGATAGAGGTGTTACTCCATATTAAACCTTCTCCCTGAAGTTCCACAGTACCTCTGCTACCATAGGCATGATAGACTTGCCAAAGATCCACTGTCAAAGGGAGTTACTATCTTTGCAACTCTTTCCAGTCTCCTGACAATTTTTCCCATACTAGAAGCATGGAAACAAGACAGATGTACCTCCACAAAAATTCTCAGTGTTGCAAAATTTAAAGTCTGAGAAATTCTGCCAAGTCACAATAACATGAAAGTAGCAATAAACACAAGAAAACTGAAAAATCACAAATACTAAATAGCATTGTGCCAAAAATTATTGGGTCTAGAAGGAAACCAAAGGAAGAAATTAAAAAATACGTGAGGGGCCTCCCTGGTGATGCAAGGAGTTAAGTACCACACTATGAAGCATCCACAGCCACTGCAGCACGAGTTTGATCCTCCGGCCAGGGAGGGGACCCACATGGCACAGCAGACCTCTCCTGCCTCGCCTGCTGCTCCCCTCAGCAGTGTACTTCAGTAGATCTGCCTGTTCTGCTTCCCACTCTGTCTCTGGAGAGTCCTCTCTCTCACTTCCCGCCACTCTGCCCTGTACCCTACCTCTAGTATGCATATAAATCTTTTAAGGGAAAAAAAAATCTTAACAAACCTTAATTTAAAAAATTCATGGGGACAAATTACAGTCTGGGTTTATGGTATATTACATAAATACAACTATTCAGACGCTGTGGGACGCAATTAAATCAATACTACATAGGAAGTTTCAAAGCAATATAGAAACAAGAAACATCTCAAATGAACAATGTAACTCTATACCTAAATGAACTGAAAAAATAATAAAACCAAAGCCAGTTGACAAAGGAAATAATAAAAAAGGGAGAAAAAACTAAATAGAAATGCAAAAATAGAAATACAAAAGATCAATGAGGGGCCTCCCTGGTGGCATAAAGGGTTAAGCACCACACTATGGTGCATCTGCAGCCACTGCAGTACAAGTTCAATCCCTGGCCAGGGAGGTGACGCACATGGATCAGCAGACCTCTCCTGTCTCGCCCGCTGTTCCTCTCAGCAGTGTATTTCAGTAAATCCACCTGTTCTGCTCCCCACTCTATCTCTGGTGAATCTTCTCACCCCCCACACCTCTGGCCTGTACCCCAGTTCTTATATGCTTAAATAAATAAATCTTTTTTAAAAATCAATGAAAAGGCAATTTGTGTAATAAATGGTGCTGGGAAAACTGGATTGCTACATGCAAAAGAATGAAGTTAGACTACTACCTCTCACCATGCACAGAAACCAACTCAAAATGTGTCAAAGAATTAGACATAAGGCCTGAAACCATAAAATATGTAGAAGAACATATAGGCAAAATACTATATAACATACATCTCAGTAACATCTTTAAGGAGACATCACCTAAAGCAAAGAAAGTGAAGGAAAATTTAAACAGCTGGAACTACATAAAATCAAAAAGCTTCGGTATAGCTAAAGAAACATTACTCAAAGCAAAGAGACATTGACTGAGAAAAAAATTTGCACTTCATACAACTGTAAGAGACTGATCACAAAGATCTACAAAAAACTCACATGGCTCAATGAAAATGAAGCAAACAATCCAGTCAAAAAATGGGCAGAAGAACTTAAAAGACACTTGTCCAAAGAGGAAATACAAATAGCCAATAGGCATATGAAAAAATGTTCAACATCTCTCATAATCAGGAAAATGCAAATTAAAATCACAATGAAATTCCACCTTATATCAGTAAGAATGGCACATATTTAAAAAACTAGCAACTACAATTGTTGGTGAGGATGTGATGAAAAAGGAACCCACTTACACTGCTTGTGGGGATCCATTCTTGTCCAACATCTATGGAAAGCAGTATGGCAGTTCCTCTGTCTACTAAAAAAGGAGCTACCATATGACCCAGCACTTCCAATCCTAGGGATTTACCCAACGGGCACAAAAACATTAATTCAAAAGAATACATCCACCCCTATGTTTATTACAGCACTATTTATAATAGGGAAGATTTGGAATCAACCCATATGCCCAAAAATAGATGACTAGATCAAGAAGATGTGATGATATACACATGGAATACTATTTAGCAATCAAAAAGATAAACTAGAGCCATTTGCAGAAACATGGTTGGCGCTTGAAAGGATTATGCCTAGTGAAATAAATCAGAAGGAAAAAGAAAAACACCAGGTGGTCTCACTTATAGGAGGAATTTAGGGGAACAAACAACAAACAAAATAAAGAAAAACTAAAAGATCTTCCTTTAAAATTGGGGGGAAAAAAGAATTCTACTTTTACCACTTTTATTAGACATAGTATTGTCAGTTCTAGCAAGAGCTATCAGGCAAGAACAATAAATAAAAGACATCCAAATTGGAAAGGAAGGAAGAAGTAAAACTGCCAGATTTCATGTGACATGGTATTATACAAAGAAAACACTAAAAATTCCACTAATGCACTATTGGAAATAATGAATAAATACATTGAAGTGTCAAGATATATAATCAATAGGCAAAAATATATTCTACTTTTATACACAAGCAATGAACTATCTGAAAAAGAAATTAAATTAGGAAAGCAATTCCATCATAGTCTTATCAAAAGGAATAAAATTTGTAGGAATAAACAACCAAGGATTTAAAAGACCTGTATGCTAAAACTATAAGATACTTTAAGAAGAAAAATGAGAACACACAAAGAAGTAGAAATATATTCCATGCTCATGGGTAGGAAGAATGTAAACAGAGTAGTGTAATCCCTATCAGATTCCCAGTAGCACTCTTCAAATAAATACAAAAAAAAAACCTCCTAAAAATTACATGGAAACCTCAGTTTACTAAAAATGGAACTACCATATGACCCAGCAATCCCACTCCTAGGGATTTACCCAAAGGACACAAAAAATCAATTCAAAAGAATACATGCACCCCTGTGTTTATTGTAGCATAATTTACAATACTTTAGACTTGTATTCAACCCAAATGTCCAAAAATAGACAACTGGATCAAGAAAACATGGTACATACACACAGTGGAATATTATTCATCAATCAAAAAAATAAACCAGTGTCATTTGCAGAAAAGGATGGAACTTGAAGGAATTATGCTCAGTAAGTCAGAAGGAAAAAGAAAAATACCAGATGGTTTCACTCCTAGGAGGAATATAAGGGATCAAAGGAAAAAAATAACAAAACAAAGCAAAAATAAACAGATAACTACAAATCAGAGTCATCTGCAGGGAAGAGGGAGCAAGTAGGATCAAGACTGGGATGGGAGGAGTACAGGGAACTGTGGTGATGATACATGGCTGAGTTGGTGGTGGAAACTCTATGTGAACCACACCTAGACAAGAAAGCAAACATTGTAAAAAAAATAATTAATTAATTTTTTTTTATTTACATGGAACCACAAAAGGCCAAAGATGACTTGCCAAAGCAAAGCATTAGGAAAAAGGAGGATAAATGGAAGTTTCATGTACCCCAACTTCAAGTTATACTATAAAGCAATAGTACCCAAAACAGTATGGAATTGGAATAAAAACAGATACACAGCTCAATCAAAAAGGATTTAGAGTCCAGAAATAAACTCACAGATATATGGGCACTGATTTATGAGGAGTTAAGAGCATTCAATGGAATAAAGAAAGTCTCTTGACTTAATGTTGCTATGAAAAACTGAATAACCACATGCAAAGGATTAAAACTAGGTTGCTATCTTCTGCCTTACACAAAAATTAATTTGACTTGGATTAGATTTTAATGTAAGACCTGAAACCACAAAGTACATAGAAGAATATACAGGCAGTAAGCTCTATTGATGTTAACTTTCAGCATTATCTTTTATGGATTCACCTCCATTAGAAAAGTAAATAAAAGCAAAACTAACTAAATGGACCTACATCAAACTAAAATACTTTTGCATAGAGAAAGAAGCCATCATCAAAACAAACAGGCAGTCTACTGTATGGAAAAAGATAACTGCAAATCACATATCTAGTAAAGGGTAATATCCAGTATATACATAAAGAACTCAACAACAACAAAACAACAAGTGAATTTTAAAAATAGGCATATCTGAATAGATAGTTCTGCATGGAAGACATACAGACAGACATTAAGTGTTCATCATCACTTACTGTGATAAAGATCAAGAACACAATGAGATATCATCCCGCACCTATGAGAATAGCTAATATCCAAAAGACAAGAAACAACAAGTGTTGGCAAGGATGTAGAGAAGAGGTAACCTTTGTACATTCTAGGAATGCAAATTGAAGCAGCCATTATGGAAAAACAGTATGGAGATGCCTCAAAAAGCTAAGAATACAACTAATATATGATCCAGTTGTTCTACTTCTGGATATTCTGTAGAATACAAAAACTCTAATTTGACGAGGCATATACACCCATATGTTCATTACAGCATTGTTCTCAACAATCAAGATTTGGAAACAACTAAGTCCTCATCAATGCATGAATACATAAAAAAGATGTGGTACAGGGCCTTCCTGGTGGCACAGTGGGTTAAGCAATGCACTATGAAGCAGACCGCAGCCACTGCAGCATGAGTTCTATCCCTGCTGCCGTCCAGGGAGGGGACCCACATGACTTGGCAGACCTCCTGCCTCGTCCACTGCTGCCCTCAGCAGTATATTTCAGTCGATCTGCCTATTCTGCTCCCTGCTCTGTCTCTAGTGACTTCTCTCATCCCCCACATCTCTGGCCTGTACCCAGCTCTTGTATGATAAATAAAAATCTTAAAAAAAAAAAAAGATGTGGTACACATGCACAGTGGAATACTACTTAGCTATAAAAAAGATTATTTGTTACTTTTGGTGATATAGGTGGCCCTTGGAGGTATTAAACAGAGTGAAACCAGTGAGATGGAGAAAGACACAAACTGTATTATTTCACTCACATATGTAATTTTTAAAAAAGATAAATGAACAAATGAAACAAAAAGAAACTTACAGTATGAGAACAAAATAGTGGTTACCAGACAGGAAGGGAGTGGATAAATCAGGTAAAGAGGGTCAGTTGTGTGGTGATGGGTGGGAACCAGACTTACATGCTTTTGTCACCATAGTGTTTTATATACAAATGCCAAAATATGTGCATGAAGCCCACACATGCACCAATTCTGTAAACCAATATTACCTCAATAAAACTTTTTTCTCTATTTATTTATTTATTTTTCTTATAATGTTTGCTTTCTTTTCTCAGGTTTAGTCCCCATAGAATTTTCCCCATCAATTCACCCATGTGCCATCACCATAGTCCCTTGTGCTCTTCCTGCCCTCATTTTGATCCCTTTCCTTAGTTGTCTGTTTATTTTTGTTTTGTTTTGTTGTGGTTTTGTTGCTGTTTTTACTTGATCCCCTATATTCTTCCTATAAATGATACCATCCAGTAGTTTTCTTTTTCCTTCTGACTTATTTCACTGAACATAATTCCTTCAAGCTCCATCCATGTTGCTGAAATGGCATTAGTTTATCTTTTTTGATTGCTGAATATTATTCCATTGTGTATATGCCACATATTCTTGATCAGTCATCTATTTTTGGGCATCTGGGTTGATTCCAAGTCCTACCCATTATAAATAGTGCTGTGATAAACATAGAGGTACAGGTATTCTTTCAAATTAATGAATAAAACTCTTCTAAAAGGAAACACTTAAATCAGGCAAAAACAAAGCACCTAATCATCCTTAGTGATCCACACTATGGAGAAAAACTGGCAAAAGAATAACAAATCAAACAAACATGTCTTTACCTAAGATTTCAGATCCAAATTCCCAAAGGTAGCTCTCTTCAGTCTAGGATATAGCCCTTTATGACTTCACATTTCCTTCATCTCAAGTCAGTCTATCCTTGGAATACAGATATGAGTTCTAAAATTGGAGCAAGTCAGGGCTTGTCTTTCAAGTGCAGGCTTTCTCTGCTGATGTGTTTTTGTTTGGGATTGGAGAGAAGGAGTCTGAAGGAGGTAGCATCTAAACGTGAATGGGTTGGAAGAGAAGCTACTAAAGAAGTCCATTTATGGCACATATCAAAAAAAGTAGCAACAACAAATGTTGGCGGGGATGTGGAGAAAAAGGAACTCTCTTAACACTGCTGGTGGGAATGCAAGATGGTCCAACCATTATGGAAAGCAGTATGGCAGTTCCTCAATCTACTAAGAATGGAACTTCCATATGATCCAGCAAT
>JAGFMF010011585.1:900750-927071 GCA_019455555.1 Galemys pyrenaicus | reverse complement strand
GAGGTGATGGTGCACTGGTGAGATGGTGATGGGGAATCCATGGGGATTACAATTAATGGCAAGTATATGTAAATTTTAAAATATTTTAATAAAAAAAATAAAAATAAAAATAAAAATAAATAAAAAAATAAAAATTAAAAATTAAAAAAAAAGAAGTCCATTTATATACATTCTATCTTGCAGTTCCTTTCATAGTTCACAGTTTAAAAGAGTGGAAAAGTGAATGTTCTGGGTAAGCTTTCAGTCAAAAGAGAGGTAAAAATGGTTTAAGTAAAAACAAAGGAGAAGAGAGCCATGACAACTCCAAAATCTCAGAGGTCCTGTATTGTCTTCGTTGGGTGATGCACTGGTAAATACACACCATGTTTCCTCTTGTTGGATTAAAATGTGGGTGTCATTAGTAAAGATAAGAGTCAACTTTTAGTATCCACTTAGAAATCTGTTTTCAGGATTCTGTCCTTTGAAAAGACATCACTATACATCTCTAGCCCGCCCACTCTTTTACTGCAAGTGATACAGCACAAGACTGGCGCTGCCTCTAATGGGCACATTTTCTGTCACTGCCTCCAGTGATTCTCTGAGAGCCTGTGAGCTCCTGTGGCCAGACTCCGGAGAATGTTTTCTCAACAATACATTGTATTGTTTGCTTTCCCTCCATATTTAGAAAGAGAACTATGCTTAGCAGTAAAAGGGTGGGGGGGATCTCATTTCCTTGAAGGGGTCAGGGCAGGCTCTTCTCACCTATTAAATAGGCAGGTTGCAGGATGCATGTGATGTTGCAGTTTGCTGCATGGCTAGGACCAGGGTAATGGCAGTAATGGAAAACATTTTCATTCTAGAGAGGCAATCAGAGGGGTAAAGAGCTGCTCTGAAAAACAAGACTACCCCTCAGTCTCTTACTTTGATTGTAGACTGTCCATTCCTACATCACACTAACCTAATTACATTAAAACCCTAATGTAATAAATTAAAGAGAAAGTTTGGTTCTTCTGGAAAGCTACATTTCATCTTTAATCAATCATTTGAGAAAATATTTATTCCAATATAGGGAGGGGAGGTGATCCTTATATATCTGATGATATAAAGTACTTTGTATCTGATATAATTTTAAGCAAGAATGTTCTTAATATATCAGAGGATCTTTGAATCAGCCTCATGGTATAAAGTGAACTACTTAAAATCATGTCCAAATGTGTGCATATGTACAGAAAGGATCTGTAAGTAAAATGTCAGAAAGGTCATTTGCTCAAATAATTTACAGGAAAGACCTTGTTACGGATTCAGCATAGTCTAGAATCACCCTGCCACTACCACGCTGTCATTACCTATACATGATTACATATTTTCTCAGGTATTTCTTTAATAAGATTAATTTCATCTCTATAATCTCTGAAATCCTTGCCTGCTCTCATTATGGCAGAAGAAAACTTTTAGCCTCCAGAACTTAAGCCTTTTCTCTCTTTTTCAAGGCCTGTGTCCCCCACCATGTACCCCACCTCAGAGTGGATAGAGCTTTCGAAGTGGCTAAAAGGCAATTGTTTCTGTATTCATTTGAGCATATTCTGCCAATATAGCTAGAGATCTGTATATTGAAATGCTGTACTATTGTGAAATATATATAAAAGAAAAATATTTAAAAGACAAGGAAATGTTTAGTATTATATGGAAGTAGTTCTAAATGCTTTCCCTCTCCTTATGGATCATACTTTGAGACTCGACCTAGACCCTGGGAGAGGATGGCCTCGCCTGAGCTGAGAGACCCTGAAGCTGGCACTCCCTCCTCCACCATAAACTCACAGCTAGTGGAACAAGCTGGGGCTGCAGCTCAGTGCTCCTGGAACTTGAGCTTCCTGCACTCTGCATATATAACTCAGCCTTTCTTTGCACTAAGGGGAAATGGACCACTTTCAGGTCTGCAGTTAGGCTTTTAATAAAAATAAGAAATATGTTCCTTAAAATTCAGCCCAATGTGCTACAATTACAAATTTATATTTAACCTTGAATTTCTAGCTCAGTCACCATTTGAAAAATTGCCCCCAAAAAAACACAGGTTGCAGGACTGGCCGCAGAGCAGTCCTGTGCTGCTCCCCTTCCTCATGCACCCGCTTTCAGGAAGCAGCCTGCTAGCTCCCTCCATCCCACTGTATCTCCCTTCCCTGCTGGGACAGAGCCAGACACTGCGCTGCTTATCAGCTCTCCAAAGACTACTCTCTTCCAAGGAGAGCAATGACTGCTTTTCTCACAGGGATCATATGAAATGATTCTCAGAAACCTTTGGAGAAAAAGAAAACATTCCCATGGGAAATTCTAGATGTTGAAGATGCAGATCCCAGGGTGGCTGTCTCAGGGCCCAGATCACTTCATCTGAGGAGGGTGATGAAAAGCCTTTGATTTGTGCCCTGTGCTGAGCCTCCCAGAACGAGAGACTCAGAGACCGTGCTGAATGGGCACATGGAGTCACCTTGAATGGCTACAAAGAGATGTTAAGCAAAATCATCTTAAACCCATATTTAGTCCAGAAACTGGTTGGCAATTGGAAACACTGGAATAAAACCTTTTTTAACAGAACATAAAACTGGTGGGGTATGTGGAAGACAAAGGATGTCACTAAATGAAGTAGCGCTCACTTTGCTGAGCAGGAAGCCAGGAGGGCCAGTAGCCCCTAGGGAATGGTGGCTGCCCAGCTTCCAGGCTCACATGTGTGCGCTGGCCTCCTGTGAGCCGAGCCGGGCCAGGGACGGGTAGCCCTGGCTCCAGGGATGTGCTGACTCTCTTGCCGCCTGGTTGAGCATCAGCATGGCACACTTTGCCTGTGAAGGGGCTCAGGATGTCGTGAGATGCTCTGGGAAAGCAAAGAAGAAACAAGGATGCTATGTACCACAAGAATGGGAGACAGGCAGCCATTCACAGTAGTGCCTCCAGCTGTACCATTTCAAATGCGAGAACCAGTGACAGCGGCTGCTATTACTGTGAGGTCGATAGGCTAAAGTTCTTGTTTACAGATGAGACAAAAGTATGCTGATGCTCAACCAGGCGAGGGGGGAGGGGTCACAGGAAGGTGTCAAAAAACATGAACAAGCCAAATTCTGAGATTAAAGCTTTATTAGGATTATCTCATTTAATCTTCACAAACTCAATTTACTATTAATGAAATGAAATTCAGATTAAGTCATTTACCACAGAGCTAATAGGTGCAAGATTAACTTTAGGCTAAAGTCACCGGAATCAAGAATCTTTGCCACTATTTGAACAAATTATATAAAATATGATATTTTTCCTTTAATTTGTTGTTGTGGAGAATTACATTAATAGGTTTCCTAATAGGGGACTACCATTAAATTCCTAATATAAATATTTTATATATATATATAAAATTTTGGTCATTATGTGGTAATAGGTAGTAGCAACAGTCAAGTATTTGCATCTTTATAACTGAGCCTTCTTCTTTTGAACTATATTCATCTAGTTTTGATTTCAGGGCTGGTTAGCATCATAAGAAAGGCTTAAGAAGCAGTCAATATTTGGAGGTACTCTTCAACAGTTTAAACAGTATTGGAATTATCTATTACTTGCAGTTTTTGGAACTAGCCCAGACAACTTTGAGCCTGACAGATTTTTCACCCCCATCATCAAGTCTTTTTTATTTATCTTTCCAAATTTCTGTGCTTTGTTCAAATGGTTTGTTTGGATGCTTTTACTCAAAAAGGTGGACATTTTATTTAGATTTCCAAATTTATCACAACCATGTTGACCATGGTATTTTCATCTACTGTTTAAATGGCCTTCTTATTTGTGATTATGCCTTCTTCTCATTTCTAGTTTGTGTGAGCTTCTTAATCAGACTTGCCAGAGGCTTCCCTATTTTATTGCTCTTTTTAAAGAGGCAATCTAGTTTTGTTACACAAACTATTTGGTTTTTTATTTTCTAATTAATTTATTCTTCATCTTCTATATATCTTTTTTGCTTTATGTTTATTTCATGCTGTTCTTTAATTTCTTAAGCAAATGACTTTTTGCTTGTCATATTTATTTCCTAATAAATGCTTTAAAACTGTTTTCTCCTAAGAATCTCTTTCCTCTCACTCTGCAAGTGATACATGATATTTTCATTTGTTTATATGTATATACAAATATATATATATATATACTCACAGTATACTTCATTTATTTTATAATTTGGGATTTACAATTCATTATGAATAGATTTATTTTTATACTTTACTTCATCAGTTTCTAATAGATTTCCTTATTATCCTTATGGTCAATACTTTCGTATATGGTATATATAAAATTTGAAGAGAATGTGAATTTTCTGTTTTGGATATACAAAATTCAGTATTTTTTATTAAAGTAAGCTAGTTGTATGCTTTATTCAATCTATAATCTTACATATACCAGATATTTTCAAGCTACTAATTTTTGAAAATTTCATATTTGCACTATTAAGTCTCTATATAATCCTTCTAATAATTATATAAATCTATATATAATTATATACTTGAGTCTGAAATTCTTCTAAGTTTACCTTTCTTTGCATGGGCTTTCCCATGAACTTGGTAATTTTGCTTGCAAATGACAGAAATCCCATACAAACTGACTTGGTAAAAAAAAATTGAAGTTTGAGAAGGGTATAGAGTGAACAAGGCTGAATTTGTAACAGACTCCAAAGTGTCTGTCTTCACCTCACCCCTCATCTCTTTCCTGACAGTATTTCTCCACTAGTTTAAGTCTCAGGAAAAGCTGGCATTTACATCCTCCCTTTCTGCCAAAGACTCCAGAGACCAGAATCTCCTCGCAAGTGATTCCAGTGTAACAAGCAGACAGAGAGTGGAGACTAGCAAGTCTGTGTGATGTGCTCCCTGCCTTGCCTCTGCAGAGAAAATGGGCCTGTGATTGGTGAAGTCATCAACAGGATGTGTAGCCGTTTTCAAAATGAAAATGAGTGACTCAATTGTCATAAGGACCTTCCCCATTCTAAGCCTTAGTCTCCTTCTCCAGGAAAAGTCTAACTCTAGAATTCTCTCTCTCTTTTATTTTGATGATTTGTTTTATTAAAGTAATGGTTTACAATCTTGTATATGTTTTAAGGGTAGGATTACACCTCTTCAAAACTATCAATAGTCCTCCACCATTACCCACTGGGTCCCCTCCTCCAACTCCGCCCTGCCCAGACCCACCCTGGTAGTCACAGTTCTGCAGTCAAATCTCTATGGTTTGTTTGGTTTCGTTTCTTTCTTTATAGTCCACATATGAGTGAAATCACCCAGTATTTGTCTTTTTCCTTCTGATTTATTTCACTTATCACAATCTTTTCCAGTTCCATCCATGTTGCCACAATTGACAAAATGCCATGTTTTTAAATAGCTGGGTATTTTATATTGTATAGCTGCATACATACCCCACATCTTCTTGATGCACTCACCTGTCCTTGGGCACTTAGGCTATTTCCAAATAACAGCTATGGTAAATAGTGCTGAAATGAACATAGGAGTGCATATATCCCTTAAAATTAGTGTTTTTGCATTCTTCAGGTAGATACCAAGAAATGAAAATTCTAGGCCAAATAGTCAGTCTATTTTTAATAATTTGAGAAACTTCCATACTGTTTCCCATAGGGACTAGACCAGTTACATCCCTACCAGCAGTGAAAATGTGCTTTTTGCTCCACATCCTCATCAAAACTTGTCTCTATTCTTTTTGATATAGGCTATATTCACAGGAATGAAGGTATCACATTGTTTTTTGTATTTGTGGTTTTGATTTGTATTCCTATGATTAGTCATGATGAACATTTTTTATGTGTTTGTTGGCCACCTGTATAGCTTCTTTGGAAAACTGTTTAGATCCTCTGCCCATTTTTAATTGGATTATTTGTTTACTTCTTGTTGAGGGGTATGAGTTCCTTGTAGTCCCTTGTCAGATATATGATATGCAAATATTTTCTCACTTTCAGTGGGAGGTCTTCACCTTAATGATAGTTTCTTTTGCCTGGCAGAAGCTTTTTAGTTTGCTCTAGTTCCATTTGTTTATTTTTGCTTTTGTTTCTTTTGCTGTTATAATTGAGTCCCCAAAGAAAACCTGAAGCCAACATTTGGAGTATTTTATCTATTTTCTTCTATGTGTTTTGTGGTTTCAGATTTTACATCCTGGCCTTTAATCCATTTTGAGTTAATTTTGGTGTATGGTATAAGACAGCAGTCTATTTTCACACTTTTGCATGTAGCTGTCCTATTTTCTCAACACCATTTGTTGAAAAGACTTCCATCCTACATTGTATATTCTTGATTCATTTGTCATAAATTAACTACAGTGTAAGTTGTGGGTTTATTTTTTGGCTCTTAATTCTACTCCATTGATCTGTCTGTCTGTTTTTGCTTCACTATTATACTGTTTTGATTATTATTTATTTGTAGTATAGTTTTATGTCTGGGGGCAAGATAGCTCTGTATTTCTTTTTTGTCAGATTGCTTTTGCTATTTGCGTGTAGATTGCCCTTGTTCTCAGGATATTGTCTTGATGCCCAGAGTTCCTGCTGGTCAAGCTAAAACATAGAGTCAGGCAGCATGTCTCTCACCAGGGCAAAGTCTTGGTATGAGGATCATACTGGAAAACCGATATCTGCTGAAAAAAAGATATTATGGCCAAATAAGCCTACCCAACTAGACTCCCTTGACAGAAAGTAAAATGAGAACAGGAACTAGGGATGGGATGCTTTGTTCAATGGGAACAATGGAGTCCCCTAGGCGACAGACCCAATACATTCCCCACCCCCCAGACATTTATGTATCTCCAACACACCTCCTCACCATGTGCATTCCTCCACACATCCCTCCACATACTTACTCACCTTCCCTAAACCTGATTCCCAATAAATGTGAAACTGCCCTTGGAATGGGTCTGCACTCCCTGAGGTGAAAGCCCCTCTAGGTCTTTATCTACTTAGACTTTGAGTTGTCTTTCCTCTCTTCCACATCACTCCCAATATTGCCACCCTGTGAGGCAACATTTGGGGTCTTTTGTGATTCCGAATAAATTTCAGTAATATGTACTTTATTTCCTTAAAGAATTCCATTGAAATTTTGATAGAGATTGTACTGAGTGTAAATTGCTTTCAGTAGAATAGACGTTTGAACAATGTTGATTATTCCTGTCTGCAAGCAAGAAATATCTTCCCATATCTTTGTGTCTTCTTCTATTTATTTTAACAATTTATTTTATTTTTCATTGTACAGGTCTTTCCCCTCCTTTGTTAAGTTTATTCCTAGGGCGCCTCCCCGGTGGCACAAGGGGTTAAGCACCACACTATGAAGCTGTCCACAGCCACTGCAGCAGTTTGATCCCCAACCAGGGAGGTGACCCACATGGCACAGCAGACCTCTCCTGTCTTGTCTGCTGCTCCCCTCAGCAGTGAATTTCAGTCAGTCTGCCGTTCTACTCCCCAATCTGTCTCTGGTGAATCCTCTCACCTCCCACAACTCTGGCCTGTACCCCAGTTCTTGTGTGCATAAATAAATCTTCTTTAAAAAGTTTTTACCTAAGATTTTAATTCTTTTTGGTATGATTATAAATGATATTTTAAAATTTCTAGATTTTATATATATATTATCATATTATTTTCAAATAATGATAATTTTACTTCCTTTTTCCCAATTATTTTCATTCTTTTCTCTTCTATAATTGGTTTACTTAGGACTTGTAATAACATGTTGAATAGTAGTAGTGATAGTGGACATCTTTATCTTGTACCTGATCTTAGAGGAAACACTTTTTGCTTTTCACATCTGAGTATGAGACAAACTATGTGTTTTCTATGTATGGACCTTATGTTGAGGTATGTTTCAGCTATTCCCATTTTTTTGAGGGTTTTTGTCACTAATGAATGTTGAATATTGTCAAATAACTCTTTGCATCAACTGATATGCTCTTACAGCTTTTTTGTTGTTGTTGATGTGGTGAGTTATGTTAACTTATTTGCATATGTCGAGCCATCCTTGCATCTTTGCAAGCATAGTCATGATGTCTGATCCTTTTCATGTATGGTTGACTTTAGTTTGGTATAACCTTCTTTAGTTCTAACAACTTTTTGAGCTTATGAGCATCAAACCACACAGTTCCCTGTCCTCACATCCCTTTATCTTGAGAAAGCAAGGGCTCACTGCCCAGCTTCTTCAAGTGGGGTCTTTGATAGGCCTATACCTTTAAGAGATGGAATGGGGAAGGAAAGAGCTACAGCTCTTTTCAGCCAGTCCCAACCACAACTCCATACCACCACTGCCATCATCAGCCTCTCTTAATACTGGAAACTGCTACAAAAACACATGTCTGAGTACACTCTGACTCCTTTTATTTGCAGAACCCCTATCCAAAGTCTATTTGATGAATAGTCCCCACTGCTGTGAAAGACGTGTGGAGGTAGAGCAGTAAGGTCATTGGAGACCATGTGTGATGATGGCGTGGCCATGAAGGATATGGCTCTGGTGTTCTGGGCTGTGACCAGCCAAGCACACACTTGTAAGCACTTACTCCTGCCAGTGGTAGAGAACAACCTGTGTTTATTCAGGTAGCTCTGTGCAGTGGGACAGAAGTGACCTCAACTAAATGTGAACAGGTTGAGACCTTCACCTGCAGCCACGATGAGGATGGAGGGACAGTGTTTGAAGGGCTTGGGAGTAAGAACTATAGGCAAACCCAGCTCCAGTTCACCTTCCTACCCACCTTTGCCTCTCCTCCTTCAGAAGCACTCATCCCTTCCACATTAGAATGTGGTCAGGACAATCATGAGTTTGTATTAGTTTGGCTCAATTCATAAAGTACTCTCCTATATGTTCTGTGTTCAGCCTTTACCCACCATGTCAAAAATCCAAACAATGATATTTTCATGGCTATAGATTGGGGCATAATGCTAGGAAATAATTATGAAACCACGGAATTACAGTTTGAGTAATTATAATCTGGGCTGAGCTCCTTGTATTGTTCTTTAATCCCACCATTTCTTCTAAGATATCTCCCATAAACATCTCTACTCAGCAAAATGAATCCCAACATAGTGGGAGTGCTGAGAGGACCAGATCCAGATGCTGTTTCCCTCTTTGTGTTCTAGTGCCCAGGGATATAGGATGAGAAGAAGGTGAAAAAGACTCTGTCTTATAAGAAAGCCACAAACTGAGGACAGATTTCCTTGGGATGGAAGTGAAATAAAGAAAACCTCTGCAGACCTCAAAGCCTCCACAGAGCATGTGCCTGGATAGAAAGTAGAGAGACCGCTCCCTCTAACCTAGACCCATCCCCCTGCTCTGGTGGAGCATCCCAATCCCATCAGCAGGAGCGCAGGAACAACCTTGGAGAGGCCCAGGGGGAAAAGGGACTTTAGAACTATGGGGCCAGTGCCTGCTTTAGGAGCAAGTAAAGGCCTGCAGCTATACATGGAATAGGTACTGGATTCTGGAAAGGGTCCAGGATTTGGAATCAACCACACAAACCTTGAGGTCTGGCATCAGCTTGCCAGTCATATAAAGAACAAATTTCTTTGAAGCTCTTTATCTCAGTCAGGAAAGTGGGTTAATACCCAGCTTCCTCACAGAGTTGGGACAAGATCAAATACTCATCACTTGTGAGAACTTCGTGAAAAGCAAAGTCTCAGCAGAAGTTCCAGTCTGCTGGTCTCAGGTGGTCTCCTGGAAAAGGGTGGTCTGGAGCTTAAAGTTGAACTTTGTCTTTATTCTAGCCCTAACTTCTGTGGGGAGATCCCATGAGTTTTTCAAGAGCATTCCTTTCTGGATCTTCCTCTCCTTTTCTCTATTTTTTTTTTTCCTTTTCTATATAGTTTTCTTACCTAGTTTTTTTTTTTTTTTTTTTTGAAGATCTGGAGTGAAGGCTAGCAGGCATCATTTCAGATTTTCCCTGTGTTGGCCCCACACACTTGGTTAGTTTCAGAGCTCCTTCCTACCCTCAGTAAGACTCTAAGTTGCTCTCCTCAGTGGAAGTCTGGAGCCTGCCTACATTTGGAGGAAAACTCAAGAACCAAAGAAGCCAAGCAGGGAGATAGCCCCCCATTCAGGTCCCTGCTTTTTCAGTCTTCTCCAGACCTGCTGGGGACCCCAGTTCTGTCTCCTTGGGCAGATCCATCCTGAGATGGAGTAAGTTAGTAATGAAATGAGGTGTGCCCTACATTTAATAGAAATATGTCATACAAACCAGAAAAACAAAGGAAGTATGGAAATCTACTCTTATTTCCAAGTAACTAAGGCAAAACTGGCTTTAAAAATTTCTTTTGAATTTTTTTCTTAAATTACAAATACAAAACACATTAGAAAAAATAAGGTATACAAGAAAGGAAATAAAAATCAGTCAAAACCCTAAAACTCAGAAGTAACTAGTTACTATTCTGATACTTCTAAAAAGTCTTCATCTCTTGAGACAGAAACACAAGTGGGACACCAGAAACCTGGTCTCGGGATGAAATTACTTGGGATCCTTTAAGAACTGTGGCAGATGAACAGGGCATAGGGAAATCACTGGTTTCAGTAAGGACACGCTGGGAAAATCCTGCCAATTTTGGAGTCCATTGAGCAAGAGAGAGAAAGGAAGCAGAGAGAAATTTCTTAAGAACCAGGAGGGTTTCCCACCCTTGTAATCTGCAAGACCCGTCATGATGGGGAAGAAGAGCCACCTGCATGATGGACACAAGAACAAATTGCGTGTGAACCCTGGCACCCCTACTCGGGCCACCAGTCTGTGGTTCTGTGATGGAACCCCCTGATCAGACTGCCAAGTTCTCCAGTTTGTCCTGATTAATGGAAAATAAAATATACCTCATGGCAAAAAAAAAAATGTTTTTATGAATATAGGCCAAAAATGCTCTTTTTTTATTCAGAAAATTTAAATGTATAATTGTGAATTTATTTTACCATAAGCTGCATATTTTTATATTGTTTATTCAATTTAATAATGCAATTTTAAGACTTTCTATAAGTATAGAAAATATACACTGTAACACACATGTGTATGTTTGCATATGTATCTATATATGTACATATATATTTATATATTTTTTTAACTAACACTGAACTTTCAAGGAGAAACCTGATTCAAAAAGGTCTCTGTTATGCTCAATACTATAGTCACACTTGGACCTGCAAACTAGGGAAGGAAGAAGTCATTGCAATCAACATTATGAGCCCTTAAAACTCAAAAATGTTAGAGTGGGCAGTTGCTTTCAGAAATTAGTACCTAAATTATTATTTTGAATGGATATAAGGAGAAGAAAACTATAGCATATTTATATAAAGATCATATATATTTATAAATGACTTATTTAACATGTATTGCTAAGTTTACATGTTCCTTATATTGTTATTGAAGTTTCAGAAGCCATTTTTGATGTTTTAATTGGGATTTTATTAGAATAGTATTAAAATAATAGGTTAATCTTAGAAGAATTGACATTTTTACACTGTGTAATCTTCCACTCCAAGAACAAGATATATTATTACATTTAGTTTGTCTTTCTTTAGATCTCCCAGTAAGTTTTTAGCTTACCCTCTTAGTCAATTTTATTTTTAGATATTTTATACTAGTAAAACTATTGTATAGCATTTTCATTCCATTATATCTCTAGATGTTTATTTTAGTACGTAGGATAGTACTGGGTTTCACCAAGTGATTCTGGCCGCAGCTATTTCAGTCTTTTATCATTTCCGAGATGCTCAGTTAACACTCTGCTCTCCTAGGAAGCAGTGGTGTTGGGAGACCTTCCTACACTGACATGCGGCACATGCTGTTCATCTTCCTAAATATGTTAACGTTTCCTGAACTGATTTACTTTGTTCCCAGATTTAATGGCTATGCTATTTTAGCTTCACTGTTAACCAGGACGCTGGCATTTAATACATATTTTGTAAAATCAAGAAATTATCTACCATCTAAAATTAATTAGAATTTTATTTAAATGTTTAATTAGAAGTAAGTGTTGAATTCCTGAAACATCTTTGTGATGTTATTTTTATTTCCCTTTAACTTAATATTATGAATTATATTAACACTAATAATGAATGAATTCATACAACCCGACCTGGTTGTGATGTATATTAATATCCTGCAGAAATCCAGTTGATAAAATCTTACATAAGGATTTTTGCATGGATATTCATGATGGAGATTTGCCTGTAGTTTTTTTTTTCTTTGAAAAGCTTTGATATCAGTGTTGTGTTGGCTTCTTGTTATTCAGGAAGGTTTCTTCCTCTGTGCTTAAAAAAATTAAATCCTATTTAATGTATCTTTTCCGGAAAAATTAAAACACCTCAGTGTGAGATTAACTGTCCTCATGTGTGGATTTATAATGATGTTCTCAATTTGTCATCATCACTTTTACTCTGTGTATTTTACTATCGCTTCTTAATAAAATTTGGTAATATATATTACCAAATATATATTAGAAAGCAATTATTTAAAGTAGACTTTCAAATGTTATGTTTATTCTTTGTCCCTTCCTGATTAGACTACTCAGTGGTATATCTATTTTTCACAAAATAACTTTTAATTTATTCAAATTTTCTCTTGTATATTTTTTTTGTGTATTTTATTGTTCAATACTGTCCTTATCTTAATTGGTTCATTGGTATTTGCCTAACTTCTTAAGATCAATACTTAGTAATGTATTTATCTTTATTCTTTCTTTTGGTATTTTTTTCCAATTGTCTAATGAATTTCCCTAAGAACAGCTTTAATTATATCCCTTAAGTTTCAATATGCAACATTTTGATTATGACCATTTTCAAGTCTGCTATATTATTTATATCTTATTCTTTAAACTTAACGCTAATTTAAAGAAGGATTTTTTTTAAGTTACCATTTTGAAAGGATTTCCCCTTAGTTTTGTGATTGATTGATTTTTGCACAGAAGAACTGGTGAGTAAGCCAGGGGTGGGGGTGAGGGTAGTGAAAGGATTCACAAGATACAGAGTGGAGAGCAGAACAGGTGGATCTACTGAAATACACTGCTTAGGGGAGCAGTGGGGGAAACAGGAGAGGTCTGCTGCACCATGTGGGTCAGCTCCCTGGCTGGGGATCGAAGTCAGGCCATAGGGGTGATAGAACTGAGACTCAACCCCTGCACCACCAGGGAGGCCCAGTTTTGTGATTTTTAAAAATAATTTGATTACACTTATAATTTTTAAGTTTTATTTGTGGCCTAAAATATGATCTATGACTACTTTAGAAAAAAAAGGTGAGCGCCTCCTTGGTGGTTCAGGAGTTAAAGACACAGCACTATCAAGCTACCAGTCACTGCTCTCTGAGTTCAAGACTTACCAGGCCAGGGAGGGGACCCACATGGTACAGCAGACCTCAACTTCATGCCCCTGTTCCCCTCAGCAGTGTATTTCAGTAGATCTACTTGTTCTTTTCCCCACTCTGTCTCTGGTGAATCCTCTCACTCTCTCTTTCGCTTATGCACGTCTGGCCTACAAAGCAGTTCTTGTATGCATAAAAATAAATAAAGCTCTTTAAAAAGTGAATTTTCTGTTACCAGGATCAAGAGTTCAATGTATATTTACTAATAACTGCTTATTAATAATTGTATTTGAATCACATGCATCCTTGTTTCTTTTGTGAACATCAACAGCTGTGGGCCTGAAGGTGTCTCTTACTGCCAACATTGTGCTTAAACTCACTTCTTTCATTTTCTGTAGCCCACATGTCAGATATTTTGATTCTATGATATTTAACCAAAAAATGTATGAATATTAGAGCTTTTTCATATATTTCAGCCTTTCCTACTTTCATTTTATACTCCTTTTTTGACTTGTCTTTTTCCATTCTTTGACTTCTAATATTCTGAGCCACTTTCTTTTGGCTAAATCTCTTACATATAATGTATAATTATGAGTTTTGAGTCTGTGCTGAATACAAAATCATTTTTATTTTATTATCTTTCTTTTTATTCTGTTATTTTTCTTCTTAACATTTGTTTCATTTCCTTCCTTTTCATTTTGTTACTTTATACAAAGAGTAATCACACTTCTGAGTTCCTGGCTCACCCCCATCAGTACATACCAGTTTTTTCTAGTTTTTTATATGACCATGTATGTTTATTTGAAAAATAAAAAAGATTTATTTATTCATACAAGAACTGGGGTATAGGCCAGAGGTATGGATCCATCAGAGACAGAGTGGGGAACAGAACAGGCAGGTTGACTGAAACACACTGCTAAGGGGGATGGGGGTTGAGAGTCAGGAGAGGTCTGCTGTGCCATGTGGGTCACCTCCCCAGCTGGCAGCAGGGCTCGAACTCGGGCTGCAGTGGCTGCGGTTTGTTTCATAGTGCGTTACTTAACCCATTGCACCACCAGGGAGGGCCCTGACCATGTATGTTTAGTTGCTATTCCCATTCCCTAGCTTCCAGTCATTGTAACATGCTTGGCTTCCTTCTAATGTGCTTGTATATATTTTCTGTGCCACTGAGTTTTTTATTCACATATGGCATTGCACTATCTTTTACTTGGATAATTTTTTTGATTTATCCATGTTGTTGTGTATACACCTAGTTCATTGTTCCTAACTTCCACACGTTATCTCACCATATTTTCCTTTCGCAATACCCCAGTGATGTGCACCTAAACTACCCCCAACTTGTCACCACTGAAAATATTAACAGACTTTCTCTTGTATGCCCTGCCATGGACCTATGTGATATTTTCTCTAGATACTTAAGTTGGATTGATGGAATAAAGTCAGGTGGTCCTTCAATTTGCTATTGCCCCCCGACAATGCCTAACTGAGTCTTCCTCTAAACTGACGCCCCAGTCAACTCTTGGCATTATTTAGTGTTCCAGTGTTGCCATCCAAATGCCATAGAGAGATCTCGTGGGTGTCTTTGTTTCCATTTGTCTAATTACTAATAAATGTAAGCATTTTTGCATGTGCTTGTTGGCCTTTTAGGTTCTTCTTCTATGGAATAAGTCTTTTGTATCTTTGCCCATCTTCTTAGTAAAATATTTGCCTGTTTCTAATGATTTAGAGGAGCTACTACTTTCTCTAAATAAGTCTCTTGCTTGTTTTAGACTTTGCAAACACCACTGTCCCATTCTGTCAACTTATGTCCATAGTTTTTTTTATGGAGCAGAGATTTTTCATTTTTAGGTACTCAAATTCATTAACTTTTTGTGTTTTTATTTATGCTTTCAAAGTTTTGTTTAAGAAGTCCTCTCCAGTGTGAAAATCACAGTGATGTACTCCTACACAAGCTTTCCTTACAGTTTTACTTTTCATGCCTTAGGTCTTTTAGAGTCTATCCTTTCAGTTGATATTTGGTATAGGTTCAAATTTTTTTCCACAGAGTAAGTCAGTTTTACCACATCCCACATTCAGCTCACCTCTTTGCCTGTATAGACATATCTTGCTTGTAAAACAATTGTAATTGCTGCTCCACACATGGTTTTGTTTGATAGAACAAGTCAGCCTACCCTGAGGACCTGCCATGGGAGCTTCTGACCTAGAAAATCATTGATTCCTTTCATTCCTATTGGTAAAGACTACCAGAAGCATTAAGTATACACATTCACTGTCCTAATTTAAAGCACTTTAACTTTCTAGCCCTCTGTCATAGCACAGGTCCTTGGCCACCTCCATTCCATAGGACTTCACACTGGTCACTGTATGAATGGCATCCTCCTGATCAAATCTACTAAGCAGATAGTAACAACTCTTGATGCTTTGATAGGACATATGCATGCCAGAGGGTGGTAAATAGATGCTAACTTGTGAAATTTCTGGGCATCTAGTCTTCTTGATAATGTAAAAATATACCTTTCAAGGAGAAGGGTGTATTAGAGGAAAGTCTTCTGTAAATAGCTATTCTTCTCTTGAAAAACAGTCTACCAACCCCTAGTAGAGACTTGGGTCACCAAGTTAAATGTGAGCTAAGCTGTCTATCATGAAGTGTACTGTTTGAGTCTGTAAACAAAGTTTGAAGTGCACAGTTGCATTATCACTCCCTGTTATAAACAAGAGCAAAGATGAGGAATAATCTATGCACAAACAAGACCAGGATAAGCATGGTCTGAAAAGCATTGCTTTTCCCTGCAGCAAAGAGAATATGTTGAGTTTGTGAGAGATGATGGGATAAAGAATTTCTCCCAAATAGGATTCAAGTGCAATATACGAGAAAATGCAGAATAATCCCTCAGTGCCCCTAAACACTGGCCCATCCCTCCAGGTGAAAGAAGAAGGACAAGCCTAACAAGCCACCCACTTCTGAATGAAGAATGAACTGAGACAAAATAAGGAGTGCCAAAGGAACCCCATGAAAAGTGGTCAGGCATGTGGATCCCCGAACAGAGAAACAGTAAGGCAGGTGGGTGCCATGGAAGGCATGTTTCCAGGTAGATGCAAGACTGTAGCCTCCTCCCCACAGACCCAAATTAGGGGCCTGAAAAAGTGGGCCAAGGCTGAAGCAAGTCCCAAGAGAGTGGAGAGAATAGCAAGGTCACAAGGTATGAGAAGAGAGTCAATAATTTTATACTCATGGAAGCAATGTCAAAATGACCGATCTGTCACATGGGATTGAGGAAAGGGGAAATACATTTGTTTCTTCTCTTCTGCTCTATTCTTGGATGTGAGGCTTTTTTTGAAAGTAGCTAAGTGCTGTCAGTCATCCTGATTGCCTCTATTTTTCAATTGGTTCATAGAACTGGGGCAATTTATCATGACATTTGAGTAATCTCAAGATTTACAATTCCTCCAACTCCCCATATCCTTGAGCTTCTTGTAATCAGTCAAAACACCAAGCATTTACTATAATTATGGGGTGCTTATCAGATGGCCACAGAAGTGGGAATATAAGGAAAGATTTCTTCTGACACAGCCGAAAAACAGCCACAGGTCACAAACCTGGAACAGTATAGAAGAGAGAGACAGTGTAGATTGTAAAAGAGAAAAAACAGTACCAGGAGACACTTGAGATATGTGTAGAAATAGAGCAAAGGGAAATTTATGGTATTTATCGGTATTCTCCAAATCAGAGTTAATAGTCTCCAGTATGCTCCTCAGATCTACCCAGTGAACCCCCCCCCCAGCACATGTCCAGTGGTGTCGCTATGGTCTCCCACCTTACCCCAGGGCATCAGAATTCCTGAAGTGAGTCCTCTACCTGGAGGCCACATTTTCCTAAACAAGGATGTAGGGCCTTCCCCCATACACTGAAATGTGTTCAAAATTGACTCCCATTTCGTCTCTCCTTTTTGAACTTCTTTCTTTTTTTTGCTATTTTCTCAAAACTGTGTATTCTCCTCTCTAGCCTGTCCACTCTCACGAATTCCATCACTACATAGAGCTTTAAGTATGACTTCTATGCAAATAACTCAAAACTTTATATCTCTTAATCTCTCTCCTAAGCTTAAGGCTCCTTTAGGCTTAAAGGTCTGTTCCATTAGTAGAAATGTTCAGGCATTTCACAGTTACCTCAACTCAAGTCAACTAAAGTCAAAACGTCTTCTTCTGCAGAAATTGTTTCCTTCTTCATGTCCTATTTCAATCATAGATTTCAACATTCTTTCATTGACCCAGTTGCCATGGCAGTGTCATTTTGTTCTTCCTCTTTCATTTCTTCCAGTTAATAAAGACAGCATTTGTCACTACCTCCTTATTCTAAATTCTTGTAAAATATCCTTCATCTAATTTCCAACCCCCATCTTTTTTTCTATATCACTGTCACTCCTAGAAAAATCTTCTCATCAACACAGATGCCAAGGTTCTCTCTCAGGAGATCAGGACATGTCTGTGGTACCTATATGCTCAAATCCTTTCACTCTCAGCCCCTTGGGAACTGTAGAAACTCACAAGACACTGTCACTTTGGGGTAACTTGTGACAAGAACATCCACCTTTGACTCACACAACTGAACATGAACACAGACTCTCATGAGAAAGGGCATTCGTGTGCTAGGGTGGGGTTGACTGAGACCTTGTTCCAAGTCATCAGATCGCTCACTCATGCCACTCAATCTCCCTTGGATCTCCTACAAGTCAAGAATTTACAGTCCTCATAGAGCCATGTCTTGGAACAAGGAAAGAAAAATCATTCTCAAAAAGTCTCTCCACCCCCACCCATTCTCTTCTCTGTCCCCTCACACTGGATGGTGACAATAAAAAATAAAATAAAAGCAACCAGACACTGAGTAGAGGAGATTTGCACTTCAAGGGTCCCTGTTCCTCAGTTTTCACACAGGTTACACTGTTGTTTTGTGGCAGGTTGGCCATCTTTTTTTTTTTGTTAGCCACCAGAGCTGCTCTGAATAGGCCTGTCCTTTCTGAAACACAAAAGGAGAACACAGACCTTCCTAAAGAAACTTTTTTTTCCCTCCCTGACCTTTGAACAGATTTTTGTTCCACATCTTTCTGTAGCAAGGTCCAGTTGAATAGACACCCAGAGGGAAAGTGATGTTGTACTAAACCTTCACTGCAATGTTCAGAACTGACGTATCAACTGCAAACCCTCTGGAGCAGCTGTCATAAAATTTCTACTTGATAAAGTACACACCCTAAGTTATAGATAGAGAAAGCGAGTTAGACTTAGCTTGTCACTCGGAATTGTATAATCTGGTGTATGAGACACACATATATGTAGACTCCTCTCTGAATGGTAGAACTATATGTATCGGTATTGATGGTCAGTTTTATTAATCTTCCATGTAATGCCTGAGAATAGCTCTTAGAGGTTTATTGTGTACCCACATTGAGATGAACAGTCTTCCCAGCATTGTTATACTTAACCCCTAGAACAACCTTCTAAGAAATATAAAAAAAGGAACAGGCAACCTGCTCTAGTCCTCCCTACCAGAGATCGTGGACTAGGCTTCACAAGAAGGTCTTTCCCCATGGGAAACCACCGGTCTCTATGACCGCCTCAAAATGTACGTTTAAATTGGACAGAATAACTTCAGTAGATGACAAATACAGAATGAGAGTCTACTGCTTTGAAATGGCAAGAGAAAACACTACAGATATATGAAAATCATGTGTTTGGAAGTTATTTTGGCCTGAATTGTGTTCCCCTCCCCCCTTGCAAATTCATGTTGAAGTCTTAACCCCTAATGTTTGGAAATAGGATCTTTAAGGAGGTAATTCAGGTTAAACGCAGTCATAAGGTTAGCACCCTAATTCTATATGACTGATGTCCTTATAAGAACAGGGACAATGAAGAATACAAAACACTAATTTGAAAGAAAACTTGTCACTCCCATGTTTATTTTTATTAAAAATTTATATTTTTATTTATGCATACAAGAACTGAGGCATAGGCCCACATGTACACTCCCTGTGTGATTCTAATAAACATGAAACTGCTTTTGGGTCAGAGCTACACGTTACTTCCCAGTGTAGCTCCTCTAGGCTTCTCATTGCTCCAAACCCACTTAGACTCTGAGTAATCTCTCTCTTTTCTCATGCCACTCCCAATGCTGCTGCTCTGGGAGGTGCACTTACATGCCTTGGTTATTGTAAATAGTGCTGCAATAAACATGGGAGAGTGGGCCTCCCTGGTGGCATAGAGGTTAAAGTTCCAGTGCTATCAAGCATTAGTCAGCTACTGAGGCATGAGTTCAATCCCCAGCCAGGGAGCTAAGCCACATGGCACAGCAGACCTCTTCTATCTCGCTTGCTGCTCTTCTCAGCTATGTATTTCAGTGGATCTGCCTGTTCTTTTCCCCACTCTGTCTTTGGTGAATCCTCTTACCCCCACACCTCTGACCTGTACCCCTCCTTTAGAGGAGGTCATAAAGATCAGTGGTGTATATGTGTGGGGATCTGTTATTGGGGATTTAAAATAGAGTGGGGTGACCAGAGGCTATTACCTGGGAGGTTCCATTGTTCCTGCTGGTCAAAGTATTCTTTCTCTACTCTCTATCCTTACCTAATTTTCTGCCAATCCTTACAAGTAAGGCATTTTAGCTCATCTTGGCTAACCTGGCCATAATATTATCTGCCTGCTGTTTTCAGCAGATACTAGTTTTCCAGTATGTTCCTCATACCAGGACTTTTGTCCTTGGTGGGAGGCCTCTGGCCTGACTATTTGCTTAACTGACCAGCAAAAACTCTGGTTGCCAAGACAATAGCCCACAGAGAACAAGAAGACCTGGAGATTCCACATAGAAGCAATCCAAATGCCCAAGTGAGTGGATCACAAGACGTGGTATACATACACAATGGAATGATACTCAGTGGTCAAAAATGATGAACGTGTGCCATTTGCACTACATGAATGGAGATAGAAGGGATTACGCAAAGGGAAATAAGTCAGGAGAAAGATAAATACTACATAGTTCCACTTACATTTGGAATATAGAGAAACCAAAAGACAAACTTTAAAACCAACCCTGGAAAACTGACCATGGTAGTGAGGTCAGGGGGTGAGTGGCATGGGGGCAGCAGGGTGGGGAGAGATCAGTAACTATGGTGGAAGACTACAGTGCTTTGGCAGTGGGTACTCTACAGGGGTTACCCCTGAAGGGGGAGATCCTTATGCTTCCAAAATACTAACAACAATGGAATTTCAATTAAAATTTATTAAATAAAAAATAAGAAGTGGGACAGACAAGACGAATGCGCTTGAACAGAGGAAAGGCCATGTGCGGACACAGCCAGAGACATTATCTACTAGCCAGGAAGACAGGTCACACCAGAAACCAGCTTGTACGCACCTTGATCTCAGACTTCTGCCTCCAGAACTGTAAGAAAATGAACTTCAGTTGTCTAAGCCACCCCATCTATGGTATTCTGTCAGAACAGCCCATGAGACTAATACAGAGGTCAAAGTATGTTGAGATAGAGACCTTGGAAAGGCAGGTTAGAGCCTAATGGTAAAGGACACTGAATGCTCCTGCAAAAAGTTGTTAACTTGTTCAGTAGAAACCACTGAAACTGAGAGTGCAGAAAACAGTTGATCTTATTTTATGGTGGGTGTGCGAAGGAGATTCTGAAAAGCAAACAGACTGAGGAGAAGGCGGGGAAACATGGAAGACACACTTCTCACACACCACACTTTCCCAAGCCCAGGCCAGTTCTGCTGAGTCCAAACCCTGATCACTGCCATTATACCTCGACCACATTCCACCACGGGAGGAAGTCACCAGGGCACTCTTGGGAGGTTTGCTTATTTTCTAGGCAATCAGTCCTTTAATTTAGCATCATTCAGCTTTGGAACAGGTAACCAAACAGTTGACAGCATAAAGTCCCCTTTATAATTGAGAAGAACCAGGAATCCCACGAATTCTCCCATGCTCCATGTATTTAATCAGAGTAACTAACCTATCAAGTGTATGAAGAGAATCAAGTATATTGGCGAGAACTGATCCGAGATGAATCAAAAAATTCAGATTCATCCTTTCTGAATGAAATGGAGATAACAGGGAATTTTTTTGGACCTTTCTGCACCCAAAATGGCCATCATTCTAACCCATTTCTGTTCACATAAATGTTCTTACAGAATTTTATTCTGCTTCACGAGGAAATTCAGAGAGCAGGACAGTACTGAAGTCAGGCAAGGGTCTGATTAAACAGAAACTTAGAAACAGCAGCCGGAGCTGCTGTTGCCCTCTCCAGGCAGTGTGTCTGACTGCTCGCTGTCATGCAGAAGCAGGCCACCAGTGCCAGTCCCAGCAGCGCATGAGTGGGGACCCAGCGGTCCCCAGGAGGTTGCCATCCTCCTCTGGCCCACACTAACAAGGGTCCCTGTTGCCACAAGATCTAGCAACTCACATTTGTTCACCTGAAGTCACTATAAGAAATCATCTCTCATACGAGAAAAAAATTGCATTTTGACAGAGAAAACAAGGATTTCAGACCTGCTAGCAGGTTCAAAGAGAAGATGCTTTCATGGAATCTGGATTTTGAAGCTGGAAGATAACTCAGAGATCCACTTGAGCAGGGTCCCCCTCCCCTTTGTAGGTACAAAGACAACTAAAGCATCATACAATACATGCAAGAAGGGGCTGCTAACACATGCAAGAAGTGCAAAAGATGTGTAGAGGACCTCAGCCAGAGTCAATGGAAATTCTCCACAAGGGACTCTTTGAAGGGCCAGGTAGTTCTCAGGGTGTTATTATCATGGTGTCTACCAGCCTACAGTACCACCTGCAAGGACCCTCCATCAAGTCTAATACCTTCCCTCTCTAGATGAAGGGGAGGGCCAGATAAATGATGGTTAACTGGCCCAAATGATGGTAAACTGGCTCTTAGTGGGCATAGAGTCAGCACTAACTCACTCCTATAATATCCCCTTCTTCTATGTAGCATTTACAACACTGTCACCTGGTTAATAATGTATAAGTTTTTCACTGTCTGGATATTGTAAACTGCATGCAGGTACTATCATATCTACTTCATCACACCATCACCAGCACCTGTCATAGACTCTGGACTATAGCAGAAGGCTCAGTAAATAATTGTTGACAAACTTTAAGTATGAGCATCACGAGAACAAGAATACTCGCGAGCATTTAATGAGAGTTTACACATGCCAGGCAGCATGCAAAGCACTCGATTTGCATTAGTTTACTTAATCCTCAGAAAAAAAACCCCAAAAAACCCTGAGTTGTTGTTTTAAGCATCTTTGCCGTCTAGAGAAGACAATGCAGCCCAGAGAGGTTAAGTAAGTCACCCAGGATCACATGGGTAGTGGCAGACCTGAGTCTAACCCAGGTCAAGTGTATTTCAGATCCCGCTCTTCTTCACCACATAATACTGCCTCCTCACACATCCCTTCCGTATCCGCCTGGAGGAGAGTTAACACAGAGGACACTTAATTCATATTTGCATAGGTGCCCACCAGCAGCCAAGAGCTTACGTCTGACACTCTTCCAGCATCAGGCAGTAGTCCCTGTGAGGTGCACAGCACAGGTGGCCGTTGTCCCAGGGCCACCTGTCTGAATGGACCCTGGGTGCCCTCTGGCTTCAGGGGAGGGCTAGCTGGGCTCTTCTTTCTGATTGAGCCTCCTTCCTGTCAGTGTTAGAGTAAGCCCGACTGTTAGGAAAGACTGCCCTCTGCTGACAGGACACTCATGTGATGATCCCCTCAGCCTCGCAGTGTGACTTGTGAGGAAGACTCCATCAGTCCCAGGTCCAGTCCCCTGGACACTTCTCTTGCTGCTGGATCCAGATTGACTTTAAAGCCAACCCAGCTGGAGATGTGGTTACTGAATGACCTCCAGCCTCTGTCCAGTTCGGTCAACTCCCTAGTCTAAGCGCCCATTTGGCCATCCTCTGCCCTCTCCCTACTCCTGCACCACCACAGGGTTCACGGTGAAAGATCTGGTACGAATTGCATCAGCCTGTTATCCATGTAGAGCTTTTGGTTTTCCTGACTTGATGTTCTGAGATCCCTTCTCTGAGTGCTCTTTTCTTCCTAGCTTTCCCCATGGCCACTAATTATCTCATTGTTCATCTTGTTCTATTAAATCACCTGTAGTTGGTACAAGACCATAGCTTCATTGTAGCTGTTCAATAATTGTTGGTAGAAAGAGAAAACATTTGTTCAAAAATAATTTGTCCCTTCTCTGGGCAATTTGCAGCTCGAGGAGCCCAACCAAGCACATATCACCTGAAGTTGAATGTCTTTGTCCCCGCAGATAACCTGCTCAGTTTCCCACTCAGCTTTGGAAAAACGCTACAGAGTCTCCTATGAGTGGACCTGCTTACGCAATCATGGAAACTAAGCTGTTGTGTGGACTGGATGCTTCCAGGATGGACAGTGTTTCCAGCCTTCCTGGAGAGTGTGGGAAGGAGCCTTGTGGCAGCCAACAAGGTGGAATGCTCAGATATCCTGTCAAGAGAGAACCTGCCCCAAAGAGTGCAACCGCCTGCAGCCTTCAGCTGTAGCGCCTTGGTCTATTTGGCTAACATTTGAAACAATGCTGAGCACTCCACAGGCAGCTGCAGTCTGTGAGTGCAACAGGGATACTTTAGCCCCATGTGGTCACTCACTCCCCCAACACTGGGCTTCTTTTGTGGCCAGTCTTTGCTTCCCACTTATTTAGACAAGATTTCCTCAGAGCTGGACTGTTATCTAAGTCTCTTCCTACCCACTATTCCTTCTTCCCACTCTCATCTTGTTACAGGGTAGGGAGAGGGGCACACCAGAACCCCCAAATTTGTTTTTTTAATGGGTTTTGTTATTTGATGCATTAAGATAAACATATAAGATTTTTAATGGAAAGGAACTTTAATATAATTAGGGTATAATATAGAAAGGATAAAGAATATAGCTATTAAGCATTTAAAGTTGCTTATTTTTTTGCGGGTAAAAGTTTAGTTAAATAGGATTGGCTTAAAGCAAGGCTTAAAAGTTTGCCACAAGTCTAAAGGACCTTTTAGTAGAGATTTAAAGAAAAGGGTTAGAAAGAGATAAATTTGGGAGGAAAAGAGTAAAATTAAAATTAAGATGAAAGTTGTTATTGTTAATTTTTTATGGGTTTTTACTTATATTTGTTTTAACTAGTTTAAGACTAAAAAGCAAGTGCTCCACGTGCCTCCTCCACATTTTTTTGCTGCTCTCCATCCTGCTTCCTTCTCCTCCCTTCCTTCTGTCCTCCTATTTTCTCTCTCCAACATCTTCTTATCCCTGCTTAGCTCCACCCACTTAGGGCAGAACTGGGATTTTGGAACTTCCCCCTTTCCTGGGGACCACCCTGTTACAATTTCGCTGATATCAGTTCTGCGTCTTGGTTTGAAGACTTTTCCTCTGCCTCCCTTTTCCTTATCTTTCAAAGTCTCTTGCATTTCCAATTCTATCTTTAGTATCTGATTCTCAGAGAAACTAGACTGACACAGGGATGATGCTGTAGGGTCAGAGGAAAGTCTAAGGCTTTTACGCCCTCCCGCCATTGGTATAATGATGGACACCTGCAGTGCTGCCCGAGTGCCTAGATGCGCATGCACAAATGGGTGCACCTGGGTTTGGACACGGGCATATAAGGGTGGCGTCACAAGGACACCAGTAGCGGAGTAAGAGCAGCAGCAGCAGCAGAAGCAGAGAGTAGACGCAGCAAAGCAGCCGAGAGGGTGAGATGCACCAGGGGCTGGGAGACCTGCCAGCCTCCTGGCCCCCTGGTGCCCCTGCCTGCCATGTACTTGGTCACCTCTGTAAATAAAAGCATAAAAGCCACCAAGGGCTCCAAGACTCCTTCCTTTACCCCCATCTGCTAGAACCATTGAGAACTTGCTCAGTGCCCCTTCCTGACACTACAGATGCCCACCTACCACCCAAATCATCAATCTTCACCCAAAAAAGACCCTCAAAAGTTGTCTTCAAATCCTTCTACCCTTAGTTTTAAGGTAGATAGAGCAATATCTAAACAGTGTTGTCAGAATTGGATTATCCCACAAGAATATGTATGTAATCAAACTGCTCTCCTTAAGTGGAAGAAAATTATAAAAACACATATCAGGAATGAGATGTTTCAGAACACGGATCTACTATTACCCATCAGCCACTCTTAAAACATATCACTTGAAAATGTTCTCCAACCAATAAAAAGAAAAAGAAATTGAGATATGAAAAGTGGAAAAGTCTTACTATGAAAGACAAATGAATCTTCTCCTACTTGAATTGGACTCAACCAGGAGAAAAAAATTTTTTTCATTTTTTTTATTTATATATATTTGACATCATTTGTAATCCCCATGTGTAGGATTAGAGAAATCAGGTTTTTCCACCCTCCCACCACTGTGATGACGGACACCTGTGGTGCTGTGAGCACTCCAGGGTGGGCATGCGCAAGTGGGCGCACCTTAGTTGGACACAGGCTTAAATGGGCGGCGTCATGAATACCGACAGGACCAACCAACAGGACCGACAGTACTGACCAACGTGAGCAGCAGCAGTAGAAAGCAGCCGAGAGGGTGAGATGCGACGGGGGCTGGGAGGCCTGCCAGCCTCCCGGCCCCCCGGCACCCATGCCTGCCATGTACCTGGCCACCTCTACTAATAAAAGCATGAAAAGCCACCGAGGGCTCCAAGACTCCCTTCCTTGATCCATCTGCTAAGAACCATCCCAAACCTTGCTACTGTGCCATCTTTCCTGCTGCTACACCATGTATTCCCATCACCATATCACCAGTGCACCATCATACAGTCCCCCATGCTCTCGTCTGCCCTCAACCCTTCCCCCTCCCCACCTAGTGTCCCCAGTTTGTCCTGTCTTTTCATTTTTGGTTTTTGCGTCTTTGTTGTTGTTGTTATTATTATTGTTGTTCTTATTCCTTTCCTTGATCCTCCTTTGGTTCCCTTATGTTCCTCCTAGGGGAGGAACCATCTGGTATTTTTCTTTTGCC
>JAGFMF010011585.1:862263-899735 GCA_019455555.1 Galemys pyrenaicus | reverse complement strand
TCCCTGCTCTCTGTGGTGAATCCTCTCACCCCCCACACTTCTGACCTGTACCCCTGTGCTTGTATGCATAAATAAATAAATCTTAAAAAAAAAAAAAAACCTCCCATCTAAATTCAATAAACTTTCCTTTGTTAGCTCTGATTAAAATTCAAGACATGACCTCCTTGGTGGTGCAGTGGGTTAAGTAAAGCACTATGAAGCAAACCGCAGCCACTGCAGCACAAGTTCAATCCCTGCCGCCGGCCACGGAGGGGACCCACATGGCGTAGCAGACTTCTCCTGCCTCGCTCACTGCTCCCCTCAGCAGTGTGTTTCAGTCAGTCTGCCTGTTCTGCTTCCCACTCTGTCTCTGGTGAATCCTTTCACCTCCCTGGACTCTGGCCTGTACCCCACTGGTTGTATTCATAAATAAATAAATCTTTTTAAAAAATAAAATAAAATTCAAGACACATGGCACAAGATTAAGAAACCAGCTAATTTTTAAGCTTTATTTTAAAAATACCTAAAATGCGGGCCTCCCTGGTGGTGCAGTGGGTTAAGCAACATACTATGAAGCAAACTGCAGCTGCTGCAGCGTGAGTTAGATGCCTGCCGTCGGCCAGCGAGGGGACATGGCACAGCAGGCCTCTCCTACCTTGCCTGCTGCTCCCCCCAGCAGTATGTTTCAGTCAGTCTGCATGTTCTGCATCCTGCTCTGTCTCTGGTGGATCCTCTCACCACCCACACCTCTGGCTTTTATCCCCGCTCTTGTGTGCATAAATAAATAAATCTTTTTTAAAAATAAATAAAAAATACCTAAAATGCAAACTAGTTATTTCTTGATGTAAGATTCTGGAGTACTACTCTACCTCATATTATGTTCAGTGCTATTGACCTTATCTCTAATATGCATATATTTTGTGTATATGTATCCATTTATACATACACATATATAAACATGTACAGTTTTTTGTTTACTTCCTGATCACACTTGAATTCAATTAAAATGTGCACAGTAGTAAATAGACTGGTAGGAAATATATTAGAGTCTTAACATAGTTTCCTTTCAGCTAGTGGAACAATAGTGCTTTGTTCCCTCTGCTTTTCAGTATTTCCCAAATTTTTGTAAATCGTTTTTATTATTTTTCTATTAAAAAGCAAAAAATTATTTTTTAATGTTATTGTGGGAATTAGGGGTAAATACAAAGTACTCACCACCTAAGCTTGTAGTCTCAGTATGAGGCCCTAAGGGCAAACTTAGGGCTCTAGTCCTTGGCCAAGTCTTGCTAGCCCTGCAATGATGTTTTCCAGTGTGTGCTGCTGACAGTGGAGGGCAGGGGCTGAACCATCACAGATCTGCTCTGCCAGCACCACCACCCATCTCCTACAATGAGTGTTAATAAGGGGAGGTAAGCCAAAGATAGGGTCGTGAGCACACCTGGGTATTTAATGCAAGCTTCCTGAAGAAGAGGACACCTAAGTTGTCTTTTTTCAAAATATATATTTTTTATTTATTTATGCATACAAAAACTGGGGTACAGGCCAGAGGGGCAGGGGCATGAGAATATTCATCAGAGACAGAGTGAGGAGCAGAACAGGCAGATTGACTGAAGTACACTGCTGAGGGAAGCAGCAGACGAAGACAGGAGAGGTCTACTGTGCCATGTGGGTCAGCTCCCTGGCTGGAGATCAAACTCACGCTGTAGTGGCTGCGAAAGCCCCACAACGCGGTGCTGAACCCTTTGAACCACCAGGGAGGCCCCTCCTTTATGAACTCTTAACCAATGACCATTTCAGGTGTTGAAGACAAAATTCAATGGCAGTATTATGCTAAAACCAAGTCTATCTGATTGTTTCTGCATTGCCTGCCATTATATAGGATGGTTAACATGCTTTGGGGTAAACAGACATTTATTTAGCACCTGCTAAATGTCAGGCACTGGGTGCTCAAAGCGGTGTGTCTTACTTAGGAAACACCCTTTACAGAAACCCATGTGCCCTTATTCCTGCCTTCATACCTCCCTGGAGTAGGTATGAAAAGTGTTTCTGGAAAAAATATTCTAAGGGGTTATCACCAGGATGGCAATAGAGGAGATTCCCTGTTTCACTGCTAAGAGGAACATCTAACAGTTGACCGGAGAGATACTACACCAAGAGATACTACACTGAGATGAAGCATTACTTGGAACTCAGAGATCAGAACAGACTATACCAGAAGGAACACTGGGAAGATTCAGGCTTCACTGAACAGAAAGGGTAGAGAGAAACCCCAGGATGTTGTAGTTTGGGCATGGGACACAGACAACAGGGATAAAGAAAACAACAGAAGGCATTTTAGACGCCAGTCCCCTCCTGTACCCCTCAGGACTAATACTGACTTGTGAAGTGCACTGGCAGTGGACAGACTGCCAAATCTCAAATCTAGGACCTGAGAGTGAAGAGACATCTGTGGTGCCAAAAACACAAGCCAGGCCCCCTTAGCACATTCACACCAGCAGCTGGACCCCTTTCAGTCCTCTCCCCCACCCTGCTGACTCAACAAAACTGTGAAAACAGTCCTCAGTACCCACAGATTGCAGCAAAGGCCAAAACTAAAGTAAATAAAACAAAATCAAATCAAGTCATGGCTTAAGTAATTTAGCTTTCTAAATTATTGGTAAAATATTTTTTTAAATAGGGAAATTTTAAGAAATTTTAAGTCCATTTAGAAAAATGGACTGACAAAAATTATATATTGAGACCACACAAGGTGATAAGACATCACAAAGAACGAAAAACTGTACGAAATTCAAACACAAAGACATAGACGATTATATCTCCCTGTTAGATAGAGGGTCCAAAATCACTGTAAAAAAGAAACTGAAAGGGGGCCTACCTGGTGGCTCAATGGGTTAAGCAACGCACTATGAAGCAGACCGCAGCCACTGCAGCACAAGTTTGATCCCTGCCACCAGCCAGGGGGTGCCCCACATGGCACAGCAGACCTCCCCTGCCTCGCCCACTGCTCCCCTCAGCAGTATATTTCAGTAGATCTGCCTGTTCTGCATCCCACTCTCTCTGGTGAATCCTCTCACCCCCGTGACTCTGGCCTGTACCCCAGCTCTTGTATACATAAATATGTAAAAGAAAATAATTTAAAAACACAAACTTTAAAAAAGAAACTGAAAGAGACAAAAAGTCAGAAAGGTAAATCAACATGACAAAGAAAAGCTATGAAAAAAAGACAACAAAATTCAGAAAATCAAATTAACTGAGAAATTAATGACTAGAAGGTAGAAATTGAATCTTAAATAAGAAAATAACAGAAATTCATTTTGTAAAAAACTCAAAAAATAAGACCTAGAGTTTCAGAGAAAGTGATGGAAGCAGACTTAATCAAATGGCAGATCAAATCAGTGACCTCAAAGATAGAAGTATACAAAGGACCCTGGTGAAAGGAGAGAAATAACATATGAAAGAAAAGTGAAATCTACTTCATCAACTAGCTGACTCCAGTACTAAGACAATATAAGGATAATGGGTATCCCAGGAGCAAAAAAAAAAAAAAAAAAAAAAAGGCACAGAGAGCTTATTCAAAGAAATAATAGCAGGACTTTCTCCAAAATTTCTGGGGAAGNAGAAAAAAAAAAAAAAAAAAAAAAAAGGCACAGAGAGCTTATTCAAAGAAATAATAGCAGGACTTTCTCCAAAATTTCTGGGGAAGGAACTAAAAATACCTGTCCATGAAGCTAACAAAGCATCTGGTTACCTAAATGCATTGAGGCCTACACCACCTCACATAATAGCAAAACAATAAAGAGGTAAAAACAGTGAAAGAATATTGAAAGTAGGTACGGGGAAAAAAATCAGAAAACTTATAAGGATACTCCCACTGGACTTTCATCAGACTTCTTAGTAGAACGTCTACAGGTCTGGAGAAAATGCAATGACATAACCAAAATGTTTCCCAGACTTAAGCTGAAGGAATGTGCCAACACTAAATCTCCCCTAAGAAATGTTGAAAGAAGCTCTCCTATCTCTAGCCCTCTTATCTTTATTTTTTATCTATTTAAGAAAACAAAGTTAACAAGGAAATAAATAGAGCCAAAAAAAGACAAAATGGCAGTAGCATATATTGATAATCACCTTCAATGTAAATGAACTAAAAAAATCACCAAGATATAGCATGGCCAGTGGATTAAAAAGCAAACCCCATTACATGCTGCTTACAAAGGTCTTGCCTAAAGTATAATCATAGACTTAAAGTCACAGGATGGAAATTGGTACTCAAAGACAACGGAAATTTTTAAAAAGCAGGTTTAATTGACTTTTTGATCTCTAGTTTGTTTAAACTGCTATACTTGCAACAGCTAAAAAATAGACTTTAACCAAAAACAATAGCAAGTGACAGTGAGCACTGTACAATGCAAAAGTGATCGATAAAACAGGAAGACATAGCGATTAGCATTACACATGTATGTACCCAATACAGCAGCAAATGTTAACAAACCTGAAGAGAGTCACTGAAGCAGCACAATAAAAACACATCAATGAATATATATCATCCGGACATAAAAATCACCAAGGAAACAATGGCCTTAAGTGACCTAATTGCACAGATGCACTTAAAAGATTCTTGCAGAACATTCTCCCACAAAACACCAGAACAGGGCCTCCCTGGTGGCACAAGGGTTGAGCCCCACACTGTGAAGTCGCTGCACAGCCGCACGAGATCCATCCCAGGCCAGCAAGAGGACCCACATGGCGCAGCAGACCCTCTCCTGTCTCACCCGCTGCTCCCCTCAGCAGTGTGTTTCAGTGGATCTGCCTGTTCTGCTCCCCACTCTCTCTGGTGAATCGTCTCATCTCCTGCACCTCTGACCTGTACCCCAGTTCTTGTATGCATAAATAATAAATTTTTTAAAAAGCAACACCAGAATAAACATACATTTCAAGGGCTTACAGAATATTCTCAAAGATAAATATGTTGAGAAACACACACAAAAAAAGTCAACAAATTTATGAAGATTGAAATCAGGGGGCTTCCCTGGTGGCCCAAGGGGTTAAGCACTGCACTATGAAGCATCACTGGTTCAATCCCCGGCTGGGGAGGTGCCCCACATGGCGTAGCAGCCCTCTCCTGCCTCTCCTGCTGCTCCCCTCAGCAGTGTACTTCAGTTCATCTGCCTGTTCTATTCCCTCTCTGTCTCTGATGAATCCTCTTATACCCCACACCTCTGACCTGTACCCCAGTTCTTGTATGCATAAATAAATATATCTTTTAAAAAATGAAATCATATCAAACATTTTTTCAGATCAGAATGATATGAAACTAGAAATCAACTAAAAGAAGAAAGTAGGGAAAACCACAAATTTGTGGAGAATAAACAATGCTATTGGACAACTACTGAGTCACTGAAAAAAATCAAAGGTGAAATTACAAAAACACCTACAGATGAATGAAAATTAAGACACACAAAGATGCAACAAAAACAGTACTAAGAGGGAAGTTTATAGAAATGCAGGTCTATCTGAGGAAGCAAGAAGAATCATAAGAAATATAAGTTTACACCTAAAGGAACCAGAGAAGAATAAAAAGCAAAACCAAAAGTCAATAGATGGCAGGAAATTTTTAAAAATTAGAACAGATTGTAACAAACTAGAGATCAATGATGAAACCCTGCCATTCGCAATAACAGGGATGGACCTAGAGAGAATTCTGTTTAGTGAAATAAGTAAAACAAAAGGAAAAAAAAAAAGACAAACGCCACCTATTTCCCTCATCTGTGATATATAGAAAAGACCAGCAGATCTAAGTAAAATAAAGCTTTGGACCAAAAAAATGTTTTAAAGAAAAGGATCTGATTTTATGATGTTTTGCTTACTTAGAACCAGCAAGTTAGTGCGAATATTTATATAAAATATAAAATAGATGATTGCTCAGTGGAACATTGTAACAAGAAAAAACTAAAAACAGTTAAATATCCCCAGTAGGGGACTGATTAAATATATCATCATACACCAAAACAATGAAATATTAAATAATTTCTAAAGATTTGTGCTTTGGGGTAAAGAAGTTTATTCCCTTTATTCTTTGTGAAAGTCTTGTTCCAAAGAATAGCTACAGTTCAAGTTCCTTAATCTATCATAAGACTGACAATAACAATGAGGATATGCAAAACCTCAAAAGGAAGAAGTATTGTTTGCTGTACTTGGCAATCCAGAAAGTCCTTGCATATGAAATGGGCTCACACACAAGAGAAGAAAAAGGAGAAGTGTACCAGAAAAAAATAAAATGCACTTAAAAAATTAGACATATAGGTAATCACAAAGTAATATGCCTAAGATACAGTATTTTGCTTAGCAGAAAGAGCAAATGTTAAAACAATGTGTAGAATAAACCCACTTACTTAATAAAATTATGTGTAATCTTTAAGTTTCAAATTATTTCCAAAGTTATGAGCAATAAATAATGAAGATCCCTATATTCTTTTTTAAAAAGATGTATTTTATTTATTTATGCACACAAGGACTGGGATGTAGGCCAGAGATGCGAGCAGTGAGAGGATTCACCAGAGACAGAGTGGGAAGCAAAATAGGTAGATCCACTAAAATACACTGCTGAGGGGAGCAGGGGGCGAGGCAGATCCCTATATTTTAAAGGGAAGGGAAGAACCAAACACAACTTGCTGAATTTATGAAAAAATGGCAAAAGCTGTCCTGCAGCCTCACTCAGTCACCCTCCACACATATGCCCTATAGATGAGAAGACCAGAAATCTAAAGAGAAGCCTAGATTTTCACATAGTAAAGTACTGGACACTTTCTTTTCCCTCTCAAGGAGAAGTAGGGTGTTACCCCTCAAAACAAGCCAACAAAGGAAAGTCCCAAGAGGATAATTCACAAATATAGGGACCACCTACAGGGAAGGGAGACTGGCCATTCACATGTGAGCTGAACTCTTGCTGAGCTGGAGCATCCCACAGGTTTACCTGGATGCTCCTCAGCACAACACAGAAAGAGATCTGGACAAATAACTGCGGCCTGCTGGCTGGAGCTGGACATGATGAAGGGCAAGAAGAAAGTGGTCAGCAGTTGGGCATTCAGTAGAGCAAAGACATTTCATGTGAGTTTCCCAGAAACCCAGTGGATGCTATGAAAAGCAGCCACACTAGAGCTGTTTTGATCAAATCTCACCAAAAAGGCTGCCTGCCGAGGTGCAGAGACTCCACCAATGAGAAGTTATGGGTTGAACCTGGAGGGGCAGACCTTGAGTCAGAGGTGACAGGATACTGGGCTGTACAGAGCCGCTGATGATGGGCTCCCCAGAGTCCCCATGATGGGCTCCCCAGGAACATGTTGCCATGCCATAGGATGTGTACTCAACACATCAGCCGAGACAGAAATACAAAAGGCAGCCACTAAATGAAAATAACTATATCCACCTTTCTCTGTCCCTACAGCAAGGAGTTGAAGGAAAATGAATGACATCCTTCCCAACACAGGCTTTTCTGAGCCATAGGTCGGGTCTGTGATTAGGAGATTAGAGAAGCTTAGAACTGGATGTGACATTTAAGTTTTAAATTGAACTGGACTAGACAATTTTTTCAATGCCTATAAGTGACCAGAAAGACTAGCAGCAGAGGTAAGAGAAAAATGAAGCAGTTCTGCCAAATACACACACACACAGTGACTTTTCTATATACACACAAAAGAAAAAGGGTGAATATTTCTAAAACTAGAAGGGATAAATGGAGAGATCCTTTATTCCTTGATATTTCTCTTACGGTATCCAAATGTTTCTTAGCAAGTATTACGCTTATAAAGAATTAAATTTCGGGCCTCCCTGGTGACGCAAGGGGTTAAGCACCACACCATGAAGCATCCTCAGCCACTGCAGCACGAGTTTGATCCCCGACCAGGGAACTGACCTATATGACATGGTGTGGCAGACTGCTCCTGTCTCACCCACTACTCCCCTCAGCAGTGTGTTTCTGTGGATCTGCCTGTTCCGCTCCCCACTCTGTCTCTGGTGAATCCTCTCACCTCCCCCCCCACACCTCTGGCCTGTACCCCAGTTCTTATATGCATAAATACATAAATCTTTTTTAAAAGTAATTAAATTTCTAAAACTATGAGTACATTAACCAAAATGTCAAGCCCAGAATCTTACCATCTCTCCCTCCACTAGTGAGTTTGGGAGGATTTGTTCAGTGATGCTTAGGAATAACAGAGGCTGCAGGAGAAAATATTGCCCTGATTTGGTTTGCTGATTTTCCTAGTGTAAATACTCCAACTACATTTGATTTCAAATTACCAACAAATTCCAGGATATCTGACAGTTTAACAAGTGGTTTGCCAAATTCTTGGCTACTTAACATCCGTTTCTACTGGCATGAACAAAGCACAGTGAAAGGCAGTGGTGGTGTCTTTTCTGGCAGTCCCTCTCCCAGCTCTGCTAATTACCAGCTGACTAGCAGCCCAGCCTCTGCCAGGAGTAATGAAGGGTCACCAGCGTCAAGAACAAAATGTCAGGGCATTCCAGGAGGCTGCTCTGCAAGCCAACCAGAGGGTTCTTGGAGGACTGGGAGGCCAGAGCAGACAGAGGGTGTGTCTGAGAGACAGAGGGGTATGAAAGCCAATCTCAGGCATCAGTGACCTTTGACAACTGTCGAACTTCACCAGGGCAAGGAGGAGGGAAATGTTGGAAAGCTACAAAGCTCCTTCAGGGTCACTGACCATTACCACGGCGATCTAACTGTAATAAGACAGTCAGGTGAGCACTCGCCTGTGTTCTGTGCTTGCGAGGTGCCCAAACACGGTAGCTGGAACCCTCGTTTACTCCTCTCAGCAGTCATGCACGATAAGAACTCAAGTGACTTCCACTTTACAAAGGAAGTAACCGACTGAGACAGTTCAAGATTCTCAGGTTATTTGCTAGTAAAACTCAGATTCAAACTTCGCTTTGTTCCAAAGGAAAGCTAGATTTCTTGACAACTGCACTCACCCTCATCCCAGAGTGAGAGTCCCTGACAGTAAACCAGGATCCAAGGAAGGAAGTCGCAATCTGACCTGCAAGGATGCAACTCCAGCTGCCATGTACTGTCCCTAGGTAAGGAGCGTAAAAGCACCTTAGTTCTCTGAGTCCTGGGCATTTTGTCTCACCTCTCCTAATCTTGTTCACTTATAAAAAATAAATAATAAAAAAGTGACAGACCATTCTTTTGATAGACCCATATATATATATGAAGAATCCCTGATCCCTAATGCTCTGGCTGTGAAGAACTGGGCATCTCCCCTGGAGGAATCGCAAGCTCCAAGATGAGCCCAGTGAGGAATGGCACACAATCTCCTCAGAGCCTTTCCAGGCTTCTGTTCAGCACTCCTGACCTCAGGCTCTGCGCTTCGTGACACCTGCCTACTTGTAACCTCCAAAGGGCAAGGTTAAGGTTCTGCAGGACTCTTCCTTCCCTCTGCATCAAAAGTTGTTCACTGGCACTTTACCCCACTCTCAGAAAAGCAACACTAAGCAGGCCAGGCTGGCACACTCTGGACTCTTCTTTGCTGCCTCCCATTCACAGAGGTTGAACAGCTTCTCTTGCATCTGGATGTGGCCACGTGATCAGGTTCTGGACAGTAAAATTGAAAGAGACATCCTTCAGCGGTTTTCGGTAAAATGCTTTATTTTCCTGATAAAAGTAACAGAAGTAACTGAGGTCAAGCCTTACCTTTCCTACTTGGAATACGTGTATAATACGAAGAGTGACAGTATCTTGTGACCTCAGGGTGACCGTCATGAGAATGAAAAACTAAGATGCTAAAGATGACGGACCTAGGTCCTCCAAGACACTGATGAGATGACACATGAGCACAAAAACTTCCGGGACCCAGAATCCTCGTTCACAAGCAATCAACGATCTCATATTGAAAGCCAGTGTTAGCTGGGTAATCTATTTTTAGCAAACAAAAGCATTTGCAACAGGTAAAATCAAGTGATTGAAACATGGACTATTAGGGACAGGGTGACCAACGTGCCCTGGTTTTAGCACTGAGATGCCCACACCTGAAGAACTATCACTATTTCAGTGTCAGGGAACCAGGGAAGTTTAGAGATAACCTCAGTTCATTGACGACAATGCTAAGGCTGAGGAAGGAGGAGGTCAGTCCAGGATAACATGAAGTGGTCAAGCCTGGACCATGACACTTTTTTTTTCTGACTCAACATTCAGGCCTCTTAGATGTTGCATAATCTTGTAAATGTGTTATCCTTCCCAGGAAATGAGATTACCTTCTTCCCAGTTAAAAAACCTGCAAATCCAGGCCTCCTTGCTGGCGTAGTGGGTTAAGCAACGCACTATGAAGCAAACCACAGCCACTGCAGCACGAGTTCGATCCCTGCTGCTAGCTAGGGAGGGGACTCTCGTGGCGCAGCAGTCCCCTCCTGCCTCGCCCGCTGCTCCCCTCAGCAGTGTGTTTCAGTCAGTCTGCCTGTTCTGCTCCCCACTCTGTCTCTGGTGAATCCTCTCACTGCCCTGGACTCTGGCCTGTACCACAGCTCTTGTATGTATAAATAAATAAAATCTTTAAAAAAAAAAAAAAAAGCCTGCAAATCCCTGTGACTCATAATGAGGACCCACTTCAGTCTAGTGTAAAAGGAGGAAAAGGAGGCGCTTCTGTGAATGCTGATGAGTTCAGGGGAATGAGGCCAAACTGCTCCTGAGAAGGTGACGAAAGCAAAGCTGGGGGAGGATATGGACCCCTGGCTTCTGGAATGGACTGGGGCAGACACAGCCTCCAGCCTGGGGTCTGTGCTTCATGGTGATGAGATACTACAGGAAAACTGATGTCAGTGTAAGTTAATAGTCACAAGAGATTAAGGGAAATGAATCATCCTCCCTGCCTTTCATTGTTTTAGATTTAACAACCACTAATCAGGGATTGACCGTGGTGTGAACACTGGGCCGTGGTTTTCCCCTGTTATTTCACCTAATTTTCAAAATAGTCCTATGAGATAGGTACAGCTGTATTATCTCCACCTTATAAATAAAAAAATTTTTCTGAAGACAAAGATTGGTAATTGCTGACTCTGTGCACCCATCTTGTGTTTTACCTCAGTCTCTTCCTGAGACTTCACTGGCATCCCTCCTTCCTGGCTCCTTCGCCTTTTACACCCGTTGCCCTGGCCACCCCCCTCCCCAGCCCCTTCTCCGGGCTTATATTTGCTCACCGGCTTCTCCTGCCAAGAGCCTTGGCAGCACCCGCGAGCAGTCACGTGCTGTCACGTGCTGTCACATGCCCGCTTGTGCGCAGAGGCCAGATTCTGGACCGCCTCACAGACAGATGCTAGGCAGGGGCTTGAATGCAGAGGAGACAGGGAGCCCCTCTACGCCCTGACACGAATCGTCCCTCTCTGACTTGGCTCAGCTCTTTCAGATACCCTGTCACCCTGCACGCCAAGCCAGGGCGACAAAGCGGCAGCTTTATACCGTGAACTTCTCTGGCTTGCCTCTGTTTCCTCATCTGTCAAATGAAGATGGGGCTTTGCCTGACGCAGGTCGCACCAGGACAGAAACCAGCCAGCAGGACACTGGCACTCCTGAGAGCTTCTCCCTACAGGCTTCGCAGAGCACCCGCCCTCCCCACCGACTCCGGGCAGGCCCGGAATTCCCCAGTGCTCCCGTCTGGGTCCAGAAGCCATGGCTCTGACCTCCCCAACCCCCTGGACTTGGAGGGACTGGCTGATCCTCTGTGAGGACCTCAACTCTGGGGAATCTCACCTTCTCCTTTTTTCCACCAGTTTTCTCCCTGGCGTGAGGGCAGTTCTCTGTATCTGCCTCCTTTTTTTCTCTTTTTCTGACCAGAGACTTATCATATTAGCTATTCACCTGAGGAGAAAGTGGAAAGTCTGGACTTAGGAGGGAGAAGCGGTTGCGCTTTGGAGTAAGAGATACAGAGAAGAAAAGAAGGTCTCAGCTGTGTAAGAGAGGTAGGTTCTAGATCTTCAGGCGGACATGTATCCACAGTTAACAGTGCTGGGCTGTGTGTGCAGATCGATTTTTCCTGGAGTCAGTAGATGGCATGTTGTGTTCTTACCACAATAAAAATAAATGAAAACAGACGCCCAGGAGGCCGGCGTGTCTAGCGGCACCAGCCAGCAGATGGCAGCACTGCACTGCAGAATCCGTTCGCGCCTGGGAAGTGGTCACCAAAGGCTGGGGAGGAGCAACAGGAAGTGGGAACTGGAGCAGGGAGCCAGAGGAGGGAGCCGCTGTGACCAGAGTGCGTAGCAGGAGCGTCGCTAGACAGACTGCACAGCCATTCCCCAGACAGAGTTAGCAGAGCCCCACGCACTCCTCCAGTGCTAATGTAAGTCCTCACTTTGTCACCCACTATTTATAGGGTGACTTTGAGCAAAGTATTTCATGTCTAGATCCTAACTTTCTCGTCTTAAAAGGAGGCTGTATTACTCCATTCATCAGTAGCAGAAAACCACAGATTGGGTGTTTTAAATGCAGACATTTAATTTCTCACAGTTCTGAGGCTGGAGGGCCCAGGTGACGTCAGTTTCTGCTGAGGCCTCTTCCTGGCAGTGTGTTCTTAGCTCCTCCTCACATGGTCTCTGTCCACATGCAGTGAGGAGTGGGTGGAAGAGAGAGCCCTCCGGTGTCTTTTCCTCTTATTATCAAGACACCAGCACGTAACAGAGGCTGCAAGGATACCTACTTGACATGGTTATGGGGATGACATAAAAATGAGTCTGGGGCCTCCTTGGTAGAGCATAGGGTTAAGGTGCAGCACTATCAAAGCTATCCACTGCAGTGCGAGTGCAGGGACCCCCACAGCGCAGCACATTCTCACCCCTGTCATCCCTCGCTGCTCCCCTCAGCCGTGTATTACAGTAGCTAGACCTGTTCTGCTCCCCACTCTGTCTCTGGTGAATCTTCTGACCCCCCCACACTTCTGACCTACACCCCAGATCCTAATGCATAAATAAATCTTTTTTAAAAACAAGTTTGATAATAAACCAGAGGGCTCTCTTTACTCCAGATGGTGACTGGAGACCTGTTCAAAGTTCTCTAAGGCTGAGAGGAGTTTCAGGATGGAAAAAGAGCCCTGTGTTTAGGAAGATGGTGTTCCCATCTCCCAACTCATCTCAGAAAGGCCCTGACTTTCCCTCCCTGTGCCTAACACTTTCCAACTTCCTTTAACAAAACAGCAAGACTGCCTAAGACAAGACTTTAGAAAGCACCTCTGGTGGATAACAGGCATTATGCAGAAGGTGAGAGAGAGTAAATTGCCTCTTTCCTCTTCCCACTGGAGATCTAAAAGTGGGAAAAACCTTGCTTTGGTCTTTAGTGTCTATCTAGGCAATGTGAGTATGGATACTAAGGGAGGAAACCTCATTTAGATGCCTCAACTCAAGAAGCAGCACTAATCCTCACCAGGCTGGGGCACTGGGAAGCACCTTAGAAATCGTAGGGTCTTCCTAGGTGTTGAGTGTGGGTGATTGGGTATGATTTAGGAAGAGGAAATGCGGTGTGGCTCCCCAACCCCTCATTTGCTTCCTTTCCCAGAATCAGTCCACATACTCTCTCCTTCCGGCAAGATTTCCTTCACCGGCTTAGGGTGCCATTTAGACTCTCAAAAAGTCTTAAAGATTTGACCATGAGCCTCTACTGTCTCTGGGGACTGGGGAAGATGTGAGAGAGAAGGGAAACAGAGGGAAGACACTGAGAAGTCAGCATCAGCCCACTGGGTCACTGTGGTGAGACCATGGCCATTAGGCTGAGTGCTGCCTCTCGGGGACACCTAGTCCAGTGGGGGTGAAGCCAGTCACAGGGGTATGTCGTGTGTGTGTGTGTGTGTGCGCGTGCGCACTTTATAGATTCTTAAGAACTTCAGAGAGAGGGCAGACATGGCTCAAATAGTCCAGTAGGGTTCATTCAGAAGGTGGGCCCTGAGAGGAAAACTAGTTGAAAAGTAGCAGTTAGACAAGAGTATAGAGCACTGCAGGCAGGGAATTCTGTGAACAAATGCATGGGATGATCTAAGGCATGCCTTGTTTGGGGAGTCCAACCCCAATGTTGAGAGAGAAGGTAAGGAGTGTCAAGTCTGGGGAGCATCTGAGGGCAGTCTTTGGAGGGCTTGAATGTCAGGTGGGGCATTTGGGTTTTCCCACTATGCTCTGGAGAGCTGCTAAAGCTGGGGTTCATCCCACCCTGACTAGAGCTAAGCGCTTTCATTTTTAGACCAACCTGTAAATATTTCCTCCACTTGCTGTCTTTCCAAAAGTTAGGGACCAGACAAGACCCTCTGTATCCTAACATCAATCTGACTTAGAGAAGATGAGCCTTCTGCTGGGGTCTCGTCACCCTCCTCCTGCTTCCAGAAGGCCCAGCCTGGGTCTGAAGCAGGTCCATCAGCTCCCGCCCTCCCTGGCCTTCACATTCCAGTCGCCGGCTGTGTAATCATGTGAGATCATAAGTCACAGAACCATAAACCACTCCAGAGTGTGTAATAAGTGAATTATTTACCAATGACCCTGGCTAAATGTTCAGAGGGATAAATGATTAAACCACAGATCTGTCAAAAAGTTCCCATAAATAAGTAATTCTGTGCGGCCTTAATGGGCTTTGTAAATTACTCATCGTGCCATTGCCAGATCACTCTCTGGGGTGAATTCCTCACACCTGCTGACTTATTGCCGCAGCCCGCACAGGGTGGGATGGATTCTCCTGGCTCGCTGGGAAGATGCCTCAGGTGCCCAACCACCTGGCAGTATCCCAGGTGATGGGCCCCTGGAAACACCTCACCCTCCTGAATCATCCCACAAGAACATGGAGTCAGAAGTGGACTGGCTTCCCAGGTCCCGTGGGGTGGCTGTAATGTCCAAGACCCTTGTCTAAGGACATTCACTCAGGAGCATGTTCTCAGCACCTCCTGTGTCCCAGGCTCCATGCTAAACTCTGGGAAACCAAAAATACAGGCATGTATTCCTGTAAGCGGTAAGAGCTGGAAACAAGGATGGGCACACAGTGCCATCAGTGACACCCTAGAGTGCTGCTCCAGCCCTTTGGGGGAATAGCTAACTTAGCTGGAGAATTGGGGAAGATGCCAGGTGCAGAGTTCCAGAGTGTTCACTGTGTAGAGATTGGGTTCCCACCCAGTCAGCATGGCTGGGTGCTGCTGCTGTGAGTGAACCCTATGACCTCAGTGGCTGACCATCACAAAGGCCTAGTGTGGCTCCATGGAGGGCTCTGCTCTGCCCACTGTCACCACCTCCAGGACCCAAGCTGATGACACAGCACCAGCAGGGACACGGGCCATCATTGTCACTGTAGCAGAAGAGTGTGGCAAAGCACAGTCTGGCTCCCAGAGCTGCGGGTGAAGTGACACTTCCACTCCCACCTCCTTGGCCAGCGCTACTCTTATTGCTATGCCCAACCAAGACAACCTGGAGTGAGAGAGAGAGATTTGTGAACAACCCTAATGCATACTCCAAGTACAAATCCTGGCTCCATGAACTTACCAGCTATGCAGTCACGGCCAGGCTCCAAAACTTCCTTATTTTTCAGTTTCTTCAGTTATGAAATAGAGGTAATCACAATAACTACTGTTTTTCGGAGGACTGCGAGCGCCCATGCTATACACTCAGCACTGTGCCTGGCACACAGCGGGGCTCCGTGGTTCTGGTTAATCATTGCTCCTACAGCTTCCCCTGCCCCTAGCAGGAGTAGGAGTGGCAGTGCCAGTATCACAGCAGAGCTGGACATCTGAGCTAAATATGAGAGTGGATTGCTCCCGGACACACATGCACAAATACCAGTGCACACTGACTTAACTGCTCACCTAGCTCTGATGACAACCTCCCAACATCACCACCACCCCCACACTCAGTCAGGAGCAGACGGTGGTGACAGCAGGCCAGCAGGCCTGTGCAGCTCTGCCTACCTACCCTCTTCACGCACAGGCCAAGCTGGGCCTCATCTGGGTCACTCAGCCACTCAGGCTCCATGTACCCTCTTCCAAGAGCCAGCTCATTTCCGAATTCGCCTCCAGGCTCAGGGCTTTGATTCTCCTCTCCAAATGCCATCCCCAAACCCAGCAGCTCCCCTGTCTCCCAGTGGACCAGCCCTGCGGACGCAGGTCCGGGTTGGGCCTGAAGGAGCATCATGCGTGGTACAGGCCTCTCTGCTTCCCAGGGCCAGACATCTGTTCATGTTGCTCTTGTGTCAGTACAAAGTATCTGCCAAGGAAGAGGAAGACCTCGTAAACGGCTTGTTTTCTGTCAGTGTTTCAAGGTAAGCTGAATAGAGAGGCCCAATCTGTTGTGGGGATCAGGGCCCTGAACTGCTGTTGACCACTGAGCCTCCCTGCCTCCTTTCATCACCTTTCCCAGGACCATGAAGCTTAACGAGCTGGTTGTTGTTTCCATTATCAAGGGCACGATTCTGGGCCCATAGGTCACAGCCCTGCCAGCTCTGCCTGAGCAAGCCCGAGGCAACTGAGAGGCTTTATGTTCTACACTGAAAAAGAAGACATGATTTCCCATCTTTCATAATCTAGCCAACTCACACTTATTCACAGCTTGGCAGGTTTTCAGCGCCGCATGAGCATCCGTCAACTCCTCACTCAGTTCTTTCCACAGCAGTGAGTGAGAGGTTGTGCGTGGAGAGGCGGGTGCAGCTTGTGCCCTGGGAAATGTGTTGAATAGCAGGGGAGATAAGACAAAGGTGTTGTGAAATGGTAATTAAAGCAAACGGTCTGACCTAGTCGAGGACCAGTAGAAGAAAAAAGGTACACGGATAAAACAGACGACAGGGGCCAGGCTGTGACATCGGAGCCACCCTCGCCACTTTCCAGCCTGGATGAGATGACCCCAGCCTTGGCGGTGGCACTGCGGAGGACAGTGGGGTTTGACCTCTGGGTAGAGGTGAAGAGATTATGGAGGGAGAAACGGGCAGGAGGAAGTGAGACTGTCCCCACAAGCCAGGGCCAGACGGTGTAGCCCTAACATGCTTCTAGAGCTGGACCACCTGGGCCTGGTGGGACAGGGCACAAAGAGGAGGACTGCTCCATGTGATGCTTCTCAGTTTAAAATCAAAGGGCCTCCCTGTGGTGCAAGGAGTTAAGTCTCAGCACCATCAGAGCTATAGGCAGCCCCCATAGCACAAGTTTGATCCCTGGCCAGGAAGTTGACCCACATGGCGCAGCAGACCTCCTGTCTCATCCGCTGCTCCCCTCAGCAGTGTGTTTCAGTCAATCTGCCTGTTCTGTTCCCCACTCTGTCTCTGGTGAATCTTCTTACTCACCCCTGCACCTCTGGCCTACACCCCAGCACTTGTATGCATAAATATAATAAATTAAATAAATCTTGAAAAAATAAACAAAACCAAAACAAATGTTTGTGCATTTCTGCCAATGTCCTGCAGTAGGTCAACACTGTCTCTGGTCATTTCCTTTACTCCTCACAGCAGCACTCGGCATGTCTGATAAACTCTACTTCCCAGGTGAACAAAGCAAGGCTCTAGTTAGGAATCAATTCACATATGAGATGTGTGAAGCCAGAGCCCATGGTCAGCTCTTCTGAGGCCCCCCTGAAGGACTAGCTTGTTCCCTTCCAACCATCCTCTGTGGGCAGCCATGGCGATCCTCTTAGAGCATCTTAAGATCCTGTTGATTTTCGGTCCCAAATCCTTCCATGACTTCCAGTGCCCAGAATAAAGTCGAAATCCTTAGAGTGGCACACAAATCCCTCAGTGTCTAGCTAAGCACATCGTCAGCCTTATAGCCCATCAAGCTCTGTCTCCCTATCTACCCCCGGTGACGAGCAGCCCTCACAGTTACTGAACATGTACCGTGCAGGCCCTGTTACAGCATTGCTCACGTGTACACCTGTTCCATCCTCATGACAGCGCTGCGAATCAGATGCTCTCAGATCCCTGCCTTTGGTTGATTAACAGAGTGGCTTAGAATTTGCCCAAGGTCACAAGTCTTGCAGTCTAATTCTAAGAGTTCTTTGTGATTCCCCACTTCAGGTTTCTAAGACTTGACTTCTTTCTTCTACCTTAAGTACCAATCCCGTCTTTCTTTCCTTGGATAAAAATCACTTTTCTTCGAGGGAAAAAAAGGGCTTACCTTTTCAAAGACTTTGTTTTCCTAAAATAGGTTAGAGTCTTAAAATTTTTCTGAAGTGTGTTGCTGTGGAAACTGATAAACATCTGTTATGACTTCTACTTGTGTGTATGTCACCGCTCCGAGATTTAAAGCCACTTGAGGACAGACTATAGTATACCCATCTCTATTTCTCCAGTTTTGAAAGAGAAAAGGTTAACCCAGCTTCCCTCACCAGCCACCATTCATTTCTTTCTTTCTCTTTACAACATAACTTCTCTTTTTATAATCTTTCTGGAACCCACTTTAGCCAAGTCTCTGGTCCCATCACTCCAAGCTGGCCCATGTCAATGTCACCTTTGATGTCCATATTCCAGTTCTCACCTAACCTCCCAGCGGCTTTGCACACAGTTGACTACAACTTCATCCTAGAAGTTCTCATTTCCTTGGGCTTCCCTGGATTCTCCTTCAAAGTCCCATTTGCTGGTCCCATCTCCTGTCCCTGGCCTCTAAATATTAGAATGTCTCTGATTTCAGTCCTTGGATCTCTTCTCTCTATATCTCTATACTCACTTCTTTTTTTTTTTTTTTAAAGATTTATTTTTTTATTCATACAAGAACTGGGTACAGGCCAGAAGTGCGGGGGGTGGGAGGATCCACAAGAGACAGAGTGGGGAACAGAACAGGCAGATTTGACTGAAACACACTGCTGAGGGGAGCAGCAGGCGAGGCAGGAGAGGTCTGCCGCGCCATGTGGGTTCCCTCCCTGGCCGGCAGCAGGGATCGTACTTGTGCTGCAGTGGCTGCGGTTTGCTTCATAGTGCGTTGCTTAACCCACTGCGCCACCAGGGCAGGCCCTGTATACTCACTTCTGTCTTAAGTGAGCTCATCCAATCTTACTTTAAATACCATCTACATGCCACTGACTCCCAAATTCCTATCTCCTGCTCAGACTATTCTCTCTTGAATTCCAGATTCCATTAACCAAGTACTTACTGCTGCCTCCACTTGGGTGTCTAATACTCACTTCTAACTTAACCCGTCCAAAACCAGCTCTTGATCTTCCCTCATTCCCTCCACCTTCACCCATCAAGACCTGTTCCTTCTGCAATATTTTCTCCCTTTGTAAACGACAGCACTTCATTTTTCCAGCTGCTTGGGTTGTAATCCTGAGAGAATCCTCAACTGCCGTTTCTCTCACACCTCACACCTAGCCTGACAATGAATCCGATTATTTCTACCTTCAGAGTAAATCCCCAGTCCCTCCCTTCTCACCACTCACAACTCTCACCTCGATCTGAATTGCTCCTCTTCGGGCCTGCCTCTGCTATTTATTTCTCACGACAGCCAAAATGTTCCTGCTATAACACGCAACCATGTCATTATCATGCCTCTGCTCGAGACCTCCCATCAGCAGCATTCTTTTTGACATTAAAAATTTAGGGTCTTTCTAATATCTTTAAGCCCCCCAGTTGCCTTTCTGACCTCTACCTTTCTGACCTTTTATACTCTCCTCACCCTTCTGCTCCAGCTACACTTCTTCAAGCACCTCAAACTTGCACCTACCTTACAGCCTTCTGAACACTTTCAAAATTCTGCATGTCTGACTCCATCACCTCCTCTGTTAAATGTCACGTTTTCAAGGAATTGTTCCCTGGAAGACCCATCCCCTTCCCTAATGCTCTCTATTCTTTCTTTGTACTTCATTTATCTCCTGGGTACTTAGCACTATCTAACTATAAATACAAGCACACACACACGGCTTATGCATATATAGAATAAATATGCATATATGTGTATATATAGTATATATATGCACACATATATATGTACATATAGTATATATATTACTTATACATAATATTATCTATTCTCCCCAGTGGCAGAAAAAAAAATGTGTTTACTTTTATTACTGTTGTTTCTCCAATGCCTTGTGTAATACATAGCACATAGTAGGCACTCAATAAATATTGGCTGAATGAATGAATGATCTTTGAACTCTAGCAACTGAATACTAGGAACTTGGCATGCATTTGCTGAGCTGAACAAGTCCTGCAAAGACCACTACATGGGGTGATTCCCCGTTGGTGACAAGCACTGCAAATTTCCAAAGCCTCAGATGCCACTCCATTCACATGTAAATACAGAAACATAGCCTGGAGTCAAGGAGAAATTACTTTTGTGTTTTCCTATATGTGTGGATTGCCTATGCCTCCATCCCATCTATCAGAGAGAACAGACATTGACTGGAATGTAGCTCACTTACAAATAGAAGAAATGACTTGAAAACCAGCTACTTGATGAACAAAGTTCTGGAAAATGCTCTCTTCAGAAGGAGAGAGGCAGTTTCTGGCTCACCTGGGAGGAAATTTCTGGTTTATTGTGTTTCTCTCCAAAGTTATGGCTTTCCAATCCTGCCAGAAGCCACCAAGGGAGCACTGCCTTTCAGAGTGGGGCTTCCAATTCTGAAAAATTAATTTTAAATAGAGACACATTACACCTCCCCACAGAGCACTTAGCAGGAAAGTGCTACTTAGACTCAACTTGGCTGCCAAGTCTGCTCAGGCTGGGGTACTGATGGTGGGTGGCTTTGCTCCCACCGGCCCAGCTCCACCGTGGCCCAGTGGCCCAGCTCCACCCCCTCCCTTCCAGAATCTCCACACACAGCCCTGGCTTCTCTTTTGCTCATCAGCCATTTAAATTCCACAAATATTTATTGAATGCCTGGTTTTTTAGCCTGCTCCATGTAGATTCTGGGAATGAGTATGAAGGCAGAGTGAACAAGTCTTTTCATTCATTAGAATTGGAAGGGATATATGATTATAGGATCCCCCAGGCACCACAATCTTCATTAATTCATACGTACTAGGTACAGACACTGAACCAGGCACTGTATACAGGTAAACAAATGAAATATAAATGCATATTTTCAACAGACTGAATACTTCAAAAAGGCATAAGGTGCAAAGCAAGCCAGAAGACACTGCTGTACTGGCGATAACACTGTCACAATCTGGGCTCAAGGCCTATCACTATCACTTATATGCTATGAATAAGTTTCCTTGGTTTCCTCATCTATTACACAGGAATAATAAGAACTCTACTGCTACTTCACAGGGCGATCAGTTATAGTGCGCGTGTCATTATCTAAATTCCTGCTGCTTCTGGTACAGCTGCTGCTGCTAGATGCAGCATTGTTCTGGAGAGGGGAGGCCAGGGTGAGCACTCCAGGAAGGCTGCATAGAGGAGGCTGAAGTTGGGTCCTGGAAGGCTGCAATCTCCTCCTAAAGATTCCTGTCTGCTACCCAGACCATGCAACCAGTGAACTCTATACTGTTTAATATCCTCATTGTAATACAGATCACTCCCTCACTCCAGCCTTCTAACTCCCCATTGCTTTCAAGCTAAAATGCAAACAGCTCTGAAACCATTGTGATTCTGGGAGACCCTCTCCAACCTCAGTTTCTGCCAAGGTTCTCCTCACACCTGACATGTCTCTCTTTTTTCCAAGCTCTCCTCACTCACACATCTGGGACTACTGGAGCTATTCTCCATAGGAGAAGCACTGTCAACTCTTCTACTCAGCCAGCTCGCATTAAGTTGATCTTCAAGAATCATTTCCTTCAGGAAGCCTTCCTTTACCATCAAGTTTGGTTTCTTCTATCCCCACTCCCCCCACCTCCCCATCCCCCGATGGGACCCTCCCTCCTCCTACCCCACCCCCAATTCCACTGTATCCTGTATAGACCTCTAGCTCCAGCTCAGCACTTCTGTGTTCTGTTATTGCTTGCTCACCTCATCCTGCAGTCTGAAACGTCCCAGGACCTGGAAAGTGCTCTCTATCACCATCTCCAGTGCACACAGCAGTGTCTCAACAAGACAATTCCTGAGTGACAATGTAAATCAGGCAGGAGAGCAGAAATGGGGAGGGAAAGGAAAACGTTCCAGGCAGTGTGGCCAGCAGAAATAAAGGCATGGAAGCTAAAAGGTGGTCATGGTTGAGGGGTAGGCAGGGGTTAAGTCAGGGGTTGAGGGGTAATAAGCAGGCCAGTGAGTCCAAGCCCTGGTTGTAGGGGAGCACTAGGAAATGGGAGTGAGAGCTGGTGAAGGTCATGGCATGCAGCTTGTGAATGCTGGACCTGGTCTCATAGGAGATGGTGTGATGTGGGTCTGACAAGGGGCCCAAAGTACCCCCACGGAAGGGATGGATGGTACCTTGGTGTCAAAGGATCTGGAGAAGAGACCTGGCAGGTCCTGGGTGGAAAGTCATTGCTACCCAAGTAAGCAATAAGGGTAGTAGGTCAGACACAAGCTGTGGAAGAGATTTTTGGGGATGTAATTAAGGCCCCATCCGTTGATTTTAAGTTAATTAAAAGATGATTATACTGAGTATGCATGCTTAATCAGAAGAAAGCCTTTAAAAAAAAAAAAGGGTCCTTCCTGAAGGAAGAAAATCAAAGTCACAGAAACTTAGTCCTGTTGGCCCTGAAGTGAAGGGTCTCAGGGGAAGACTGGTCTTCAGGAATGCAGGGCTTGCAACCACAGGACCTGAGCAGAGAACCTATCAGTGACTAAGAAAGCCAGGCCACAGCCCTACAGACTTCCCAAACCACAGCCCTTTCCTCAGTACCTTGGACTAAACCCGATGGGCTGGTTATTACCTGGCTCCCCACCTCCACCCCTCACCTGGTTACTATCGTCCAGCTTCCATGCTGTTCCTTCTATCTAGACTTAGGACCTACAGAACCATGGACAAATCAGTGTGTGCTATATACAACCACTGAACATGTGGTGTCTTACTACACAGCAGTAGGTGACTCCGGTAGAGAAAACAAACTTGACCTCACTCAGGAGCATCACTAATCTAATAGGTCTCGATCCAGCAAAGTAGCATCCAGGAATGTGTGCAGTATAAGCCTCTTAGGTCTTTTTCACATAGAAGATGCCACAGAGCACAACAGACACTCCCCCATTAATTTGAAATATCCCCAAGGCCAGAGACCACACCTCCTACCTTCACATCCTTTCTACCCACCCTCCTGCCTTTCCTCCAACCCTTTTGTGTCCCAGGGTGTGAGAAAACCTTTGTTGATTAAGGTTTTTCAAGGAACTCCTCTCAAGAGAAAGGTATTAGAAATAACCCAAGCGTCCTTCTACAGGGGTTTGGTAAATAAGTGACTTTATATCCATGTAATGAAGTCCTATGCTTCTATTAAAGGTAAGAATGAGATTCCTCGATATTCTCTTTTGTATATTGAATCTATTTGAAATAAATTATTCAAAGGTACTGAAACATTCCTGAAGGGAGAGATTCCTGAAGGACCAAAGGAACTGAGAGCTGTGTGTCTGCGACAGGCAGCACCCAGTGCAGACTGGATTTTGCATGCAAGGGGCTGGTGTTCTTGGGTGCTAGGTGGTGTTGGCCACGCCACTGGGATCTGTGGGACCAGGTGCTCAGGTGCTTCTGAGAGGTCCTGAATGTTTGAGAGAAAGGTGGAGGTTTAGGATGGGAGTGGGGGATGCTCTGCAGGTCTGTGGAGGGCAGAGGTGGTCACAGCGCCTACTCGAGGCAGCCCTGTTACAGGCAGGGTTTGGTGGCAGACTGGTCTAGGACATGAAAGATGTCATGGGCTGCGTCTGTTCCCCCAAATTCATATGCTGATGTCCTAACCCTCAGTGCCTCAGAATGTGACTGTATTTGGAATTAGAGTCCTTAAAGATGTAATTAAATTAAAATGAGGTCATGAAGGTGGGTCCTGATCCAATCTGACTGGTGTCCTTATAAGAAGAGATTAGGATAGAGACTGCACAGAGGGAAGCCAGCGAGGACACTGGAAAGACATGCAGTCATTTGCAAGTCAAGAAGAGAGGCCAGAAGAAACCAATCTTGCTGACGTTCTGATCTGGACTTTCAGCCTCCAGAACTGAGAAATAGATTTCTGTGGTTTAAGCCACCCCGTCTGTGGTACCTTCTTATGGCAGCAAATTCACCTGGAGGGACTGGAGAGGACTACAGCTGTACTAAGAAAAAAAGTGCCCCACAGAGGATTAGGGGAGACAGAGCTTGGGGGGATCCTGCTGGAAGGTCAGGGTAAGAGGAAGAGCATTGAAGAGAGGAGGTAGGAGCAGCAGTGTAAGTTGGGGGGCAAAGGGGAGTCACTGCTGTCTCTTAAAATGCCATTTCCCCTGGGCCATCCTGCCCAGGGCCTCACTCTCAGAGTCCCTCGGTTCTGCTGGGAGCAGAAGGTTGGCTCTGAGCAGCCTCTGCCCCTCCCCACCATCTGACAGCCCTTTGTGCCCACAGAGCTTGGTGGGGTGATTCCAAAAGGAATTCCCCAGACTCTCCACTCATCTCCACCACCACCACCCACCCACACACACACACACACACACACACACCTCCTCCCTCTGGGAAGTTCTCTAGCTAGTAGGGCTCTGGTGTGACTGGGAGCCAGGACTCCACTCCTCCGACAAGGAGGGGCTGCAAGGATTTATGGTGACTCAGCTGGCAGGGCCTCCTCCTGCCACCTACCTGCCCCAACCCCTCCCCCCAGCCCTTCCCTGCCCTCCCCTTTGGCAGCTGGACCTGCTCCTCCTCTCACCTCCCCCACACTCCCCCACCCAGTCCTTTGTGGCGCCAGTTTATTTTCCAGTTAATGAAACAGGGGAGGCTGCAGCACTGCTGCTACCCCTGAAGACGCTGGGACTCCGAAGGCATCTCCCCCCAAGGCTCCAGCTTGCACTTGCCCGGGTCCCCTTCCCTCTGCCCTCTCCCCACCCCCTTACCCACCTGTTGACTGCCTTTGGGTTACTCTTGCCCAGCGTCTCCCAGTCCTTATCCCCCACCAGAGGCCTCACCTGAGCCTGGCCAAATTTGGAGTTTTGAATTTGGAGTTTTAGGGGCAAGGGCAGAGAAGAAAACTTCCGCAGCCTGATCCTGCCTCTGTCCTCTGTCACCTGCCAGTTGTGTGTCCCAGCAAGTCCCTCACCTCTCTGAGCTCTTGCAGAACCCTCTGTAGAACAAGTTCTTGAGTCCATACGTTGTTCTGCCTCTGGAATCAGGGAAGGTGAGGAGTCAGAAATGCAGAGGAAACCAGCTTCCCAGTGACACTGCTTTGCGGTGTCCTGCTGAAAACCACTGGGCAGGAACCTGGCAGCTCTGGGACTTGACTTCCTCCTCCATCTGTAAAATGGAGGAAGCAAGTAGTCTCTGACAGGGCCAATGAGATACTCCACAGCCCAGTGCTCAGAATAGTATGGGCACACAGTAAATAGTATGGGCACATAGTACTTTTCCAGGAAAAGTCCTGGAATTCTTATTTTAGCATTTCTTAATAAAATACCAATGCTATGGAGAGATGTGATGCAGTTTTTATTGTTATTGTTTTGGGCATGTTTGTTTTCTTTCGGGTTTTGTTTTTTGTTGTTTTTTTTTTTTAAGATGGTACTGCTTTTTTTTTTTCTTTAAAGGTTTTTTATTTATGCACATAAGAACAGGGGTACAGGCCAGAGGTGCGGGAGGTGAGAGGATTCACCAGAGATAGAGTGGGGAGCAGAAAAGGCAGCCGGACTAAAACACCCTGCTGAGGGGAGCAGCTGGCGAGGCAGGAGATCTCTGCTGCGCCATGTCAGTCCCCGCCCTGGTCTGGGGATCGAACTCACACTGCTGTGCAGCAGATGCTTCACAGTGCGTGCTCAACCCACTGAGCCACCAGGGAGGTCCTAAGATAGTACTGCTTTAAAGGAAAGTAATACAAAGTCATAAGTGAAAATTAGGTACAGAAGTGAAAATTGATTTTTTTAAAAAATAAAAAAGAATCATAACAAATTATAAATTTTAAAAAGCTGACAAGTCAAAAATCACTAAAATGTTTTAAAAATGACTTTATCACTTCACTGCCTGACACGCTCCTATAATATTTTCTACCTTTTAAGCTGCATACCTTTTGATTCTTCATGATTTTGTAATTTTTATGGAGAAAGCTAACAGATAATTCAGTTTTTCTCTAGCATGATTTGTCAAAATTTATTTTCTCATCATTGATAGTCTTCAAAGGTAGCTTGCAACTTTAAAATTGCTATTGGAATACCATATTTACTTTTAGGATTGTTGTCAAATTTGAAAAAAAATGAAGTTTTTTCATAGTTGAGCTGTAAGACTTCAGGATAATTTAAGTTTTCCTTTGTTGTACTTAATCTTAAATACTTGTTATGAAGAACACTAGTAGTTACCAACCAATTTGCCCTTGTCATAGTGACCTATTATGAGTTTTAGGTTGTCTTTATCAAATCACCAAGAAATTTTACATTTTTTTCTAATGTAATCATGTGGGTTACTCCTTTTCATTAATTAGATTATTAAACAATTCAAGAGCCTATTGGAAATCTATCTCTTCCTTTTAATGCCGTATCTCTTTAGGAATAATTTAAGCTTTGTGTTAACAATTTACTTCTTAACATCAGAATAATTTCTTTCAATAATTTAATTCAAAAATACACAGGTAGGGCCTCCCTGGTGGCGCAGTGGGTTAAGCAACGCACTATGAAGCAAACCGCAGCCACTTCACCATGAGTTTGATCCCTGCCACCTGCTGGGGAGGGGACCCACATGGCACAGCAGACCTCTCCTATTTCACCTGCTGCTCCCCTCAGCAGTGTGTTTCAGTTAATCTTCCTGTTCTGGTCCCCACTCTGTCTCTGGTGGATCCTCTCACCGCCCCCCACAAACACACACACCTCTGGCCTATGCCCCAGTGCTTTTATGCATAAATAAATAAATCTTTAAAAACAAACAAACAAACAAAATACACAGGTACCATTTTGTTTGGTTGTTTATGATTTACAGACCACATCACCAGGCATAACCCTAACAGGAAAGAACTTCCATTTTGACAAAGCGCCAGTGAGATCCAAACCCACCACTTGCAGTGTCCGATGATTAGAACAGTTTTCCGTGGACTAGTGTGGGGCTCAGTCATAAATGTCACACGCTGCTATGAAGCCTGGTGCCAGGAGACACTTGCTTCTCCCACAGCCTCGGGTCCCACATCTATGTGTGTGTGACATCACGTGTGTGAGCTCAGGGGCCACGGGGGTACACGTGGAAGCCTGTCCTGCTCCAGGAGAGTCAGATGACCGGACATGCCAGTGACCATGAGCCATCACCTTACCGCTCAATCAAATGACTTCTCAGTGATACCCCACGAATGTTCCCTTATCAAAAATGTCAATGTCTGTATTCACACTGTCAGAAAGCTTTCTTCAAAAATATATCCAAGGATGGTAGGGGATAGAATGAAAGATATGGAGTCCTATACATTTTAGTATGAATTCACACCAAGGGAAGTTTAGAGCAACAGAACTTTCAGGATTACAGATAGATTCAAGAAAGAGAGGCTATACTACCACAGGCAAATTTCCTTCATTTCACACTGCAAGGGGAATGAATGTGCCGGGTTCTGCAGCCAAATTTGGGGTTGCAAATGTGGGAAAGCAGAGTGTGTGAGAACCCCTCTAACCTCTCAGCATCACTTTTAGTCACTTTTCAATTTTGAGAGGTAATAGAGGAAATAAGAATTATTAATAAACTTGGGGCCCTCCCTTGTGGCACAGTGGGTTAAGCAACGCACTATGAAGCAAACCGCAGTCACTGCAACACGAGTTCGATCCCTGCTGCCGGCCGGGGAGGTGACTCACATGGCACAGGCAGACCTCTCCTGCCTGGTCCGCTGCTCCCCTCAGCAGTGTGTTTCAGTCCATCTGCCTGTTCTGCCCCCTGCTCTGTCTGGTGGATTCTCTCACCTCTCCACACCTCTGGCCTGTACACCAGTGCTTGTATGCATAAATAAATAAATCTTAAAAAAAAGAATTATTAATAAACTTAATAGCACTTTTTTGACAAAATCATTTTGCTCGGTAAATATTCTGGATTTGCTTTAGTGCTTTAAACCACACGCTGGAGACTTAGCTGAGGATGAATTTGGAAAGACATCCTTCTCCATTGCTCTGGCTCTGCACCCCACTGTCACATGCCCCCCACCTCCCAACTGCCCTTGAAGGAGACATGACTCAAGTCCCAGCCTGGCTACATTGCCCCCTCCACTCTGCCTCCTTCCACCTGAGGAAATTTCTAGTTCTCACTTTAGGAGAGGGAGAACCCCAGCTCACCTTCACTTTTCTTTCCATTTACATTTTAAAGATATAAAATCACCTAAGAAAGTGCAGAAGAAGGGAGAAAGGAGAGGAAGGAGAGGACCACTAGTTTTTTGAGGTGTGGTCACTGCCAGTGACTTCATCTCTATCTCTCATGCTGGCTCTGAGCTTTGTGCCCTGAGTAAATGAGACAGGGAGGAAGATCCAAACACACAGTCTGGGCTCGCGGCTGCTTCTTTCACAGCAGGGATTCTCTGACATGTTTCCTCAGAAAATTCCAGCTTGACAACCCCAGAACTTGAACAAGCCACACCGCAGCCCACCGTGGAGAGCAGGTATCAGCGGCTGGTGTGTAGTGGCTTCCAGAAAAGAACGCAGACCCTGGGCTATTGGATAGAAACCAGGCTGTGGGCACACACAGTGTAGACATGCAGCAATTGGAGACACCTGGTGTCTAGACACATGGGGTGGCCTCCCGTGTCACTCACAGAGTGTGCATCTGCAGGGCCCAGCAGACCTTGGAGGGGGAACTAAGATGTGCTGGGGAGGGACCCACAGCTTGAGGCAGGGACCAGACAGTGCCTGTCATAGCAGACAGCGAGGTGGAAGTGGAGACTCAGTGACGCTGGAACCAAGTGCCTGCCAGCCCTGTGGGTGGCTCAGTGAGTCTGTTGTGTCTGAACTGGATCTTGAAGGAGGAGTTTTAACTGGGGATTTATGGTTAAAAAATAAATACACCATGTGATGGGAAGCATTAGTAGAGTCACAGAGGATAAAAACCTAGGGCTTATTTGGGGAACCATTAACAGGTTGGAGGGTTGGGAAGCTGTGTGTGAATCAGCTGGAAAGCAGTAAAGCTGTCCATGGAGCCCAAAGGGGAGTTAAGGCTTCGCATGTTTTGAACATCCAGCTTTGGTGTTGTAATTCACTGGGAAATGGGAAACCCTAGCAGATTTCTGAAGAGATGGTTCCACCCTGGGGCCTGACCCAGTTGTCCCGTGTCATCAGAAGATCAAGGAATGAGGCCACCACCGAACAGTGGAGTGAAGGAGGGCAGGTGGGCAGGGAGAAGCACTAGTGAGTTACACCATTATAAATACACGGCAGGCCCTGCGACTCGGCCGTAAATCCCTGCGCTGTGCTCAGGTGATCTCACCCGGCACTCTGCAGTATTTATAGCTTTGTTCTCTGTTCCCTGGGATTTTTTTTTTTTTTTTAACACATTTGAGGTAATATGTGTCTTCCCCCAACACATTCACACTGAACAATAGAAGATAGACATTTTTTCCTTTCCTTTTTTTTGGTCTTCTTTTCTTTTCTTTTCTTTGTGTTTCTTTTGTTTTCTTCCTTTAGCACCTTGGAAGGATGATTTCCTGCAACTTACCAAATGCTGACTGAGGATGAAGTACCTTCTTAGTCTGGTTCTGAGCTCTGTGAAATGGCACTAGCCCCTCTCTGCTCCTGGAAATGCTTTGTAGAATTCAGAGTAAGAAGGTCTCTCTTGTTCACAGTCCTAAGTACCTACTATGTGCCGGCATGCACAATAGTGACAGCAGTGAATGACAGCCTGCGCTCTCTCCACATGGGGCTGCCACAGCAGGGAAGCAGACACTGATTAACTAATTACAAGTGTGATGAACACCACCAGTGAGATAGCGGCTGAGGGCATTTGCAAGGCTATCAAACCTGTTTGGAGGAATCAGAGAGGCTCCCATGGAGAAGTGACATTCAGTGTGGAGTCTGAGGACTCCACAGCCCTCAGTGAGTCCACAGTGTGGACTCAGTCTGGGGGAGGCCCAGGATAGAAAAGAACATTGTAGGCGCGAGAAGAGCATGTGCGGAGGGCACAGGGAGGAGGTCCGAGACAAGTCTGCAAGTGTCCTGGGAGAAGTCAGGGATTACTGGAGGACAGGAGCAGAAGTGAGGCTGGGAGGGTGGGCAGGTCCGTCCAGGCAGGTGACGGTAGCCAGGGCGGTTTGGTCCAGTTCTTAGGGAAGTGGGAGCTGGCAGGGAACTTTAAGCAGGCGAGTGAGGTGGAAACAACCTCAGAGCTGAGAAACAACCTCAAAGAACAGGACTAAGGGACTCAAACAGAAACTGAGAGACGACTGCTGGGTCAGCAGGAGAGGAGACAGTGAAGACCGGAGGAAGTATCTTGAATATAGTCACTTACAGGAACTAGAAAGTGATCAGAAGCAAGTGAGGAAGAAGAGGCAATAGCCTCATACACACAGGCAGGTCTCTGGTTGAAATGGCCAGACTGAGGCTGAAGCTGTTCTATTTTTTGACCACATATTGAGATGTGACTAACAGTCAAAGGCTGCTTATATTTAATGTAAACAACCTGGAGAGAAGTCCAAAATCCTCACCACAATCTAGGTCCTAAACATACCCATCCCCTACAAAAGTTTCCTCTTACCTTTTTACTTATTATTTTAATTTTATTTTGTGGTAAGAGTAGCTAAGAGCTACTCTCTTAGCCGACTGTCAGGTGTGTAATATGGTACTGTTAACTGTAGGCACTAGATCTCCAGGGCTTAGGATAACTGGAAGCTCGTACCTTTGGACTAATACCCCCTCACTCCCACCCGTCCCTTGCACCTCTTGCTTTCCTCTTGACCAATTCCTAAAGCCTAGATTCTGGCTCCATGTGGGGTGGGGTTGGCCAAGGGAATGGGGGTGACATAAGGATGGGGCTGGGGGGAGACTGAGGCTCAGGACTGAAGGCTAACAGAGGAGGGAAACTGCATGGCTGGAAGAGGAGCACCTGGTGCCAGGGCCTCACTGCTGGCTGTGTCTCAGAGGCTGGAATGGAGGCACTGGAGGGACATTAAATCAACATTCTCCATCTGTCCATTTAGGAAATGCTGCCGAAGCCAGCAACCAGACCCTGCCTGGCAGGCACTATGAGGCCTGTTTCCTGGCATAAACACTGGGAAGCCAGTGGGAGCAGAGAGGAGGACCTCAACCTGGTGTGTGGCTGTCACACTTGGGAAAGCCCCCTCATCATGTGCAGGAGGTAGGAGTTTAGAAGTACAACCTTGACTCCAGACCTCAGGAGGAACCATGGCTGGAAACGGACCTCAAGCTTTTCAAGAAACAGTTCTTTTTTTTTTTAAAAAAAAAAAAGAGACTTATTTATGCATACAAGAAATGGGGTACAGGCCAGAGGTGTGGTGGGGGGGCGGTGAGAGGATTCACCAGAGACAGAGTGGGGAACAGAACAGGCAGATAGGAATACACTGCTGAGGAGAGCAATGGGCGAGAAAGGAGAGACAGGTCTGCTGCACCATGTGGGTGGGGATCAAACTCATGCTTCAGTGCTGTGGATATCAAGAAGCAGTTCTTCAACAGGGAGAACAGGGAGCATTTCTGGAACGCCCTACATGTTTCATTGGAGGCCCCCAGTAGGTGTCTCCAAAGAATGGCTCCTAACTCCTTAGAGACTGAAGTGTCACAGTGCCACGTGGGGTGTCAGAGATGGCAGGAAAAAGGCCCAGAGAGAACTGTCTTACCTACGATCAAAACTTGAGACCTTGACTAAAGATTTTAGATCTCAGTCTTCTCCTCAAAGAACCTTCTTTGATGCCTCCAAGTGGGCATTATTCTATCTCTATCCCTCTCAATTCTGTTATAATTACCTGCCAGTATTTCCCACCAGACTGTGAGCTCCTGGAGGACAGGAGAGTTTTCTATTCATACTTGTGTACTTAGTACATAGCCTAGGCCCTGGACTAGAGTGGACTTTAAAGACATGCTTGTGAGATCGATGAATGAGTAAATGTACTAATTAACTAATTAATCCTAACCCAGCCCTTAGCAAGTTTCTGTTGAGATTATATGAGTTGGTGTGCCATTGTTAAGGATTGTGCTTTACTTTATTGGTCCATTTACAATCAGGGTTAAGTGAACCTTATTCACCTTCACTCTTAAACCCACCTTGATGTCCAGGGACTGTACCCAACTTTAGGTCATCCTGGCTGACAATTTGATTTCATCTCCAGCTTAGATGCAAACAGAAAGTGTCCCCCTGTCACCCAGTCCTGACACCAAAGAGATCGAATAGGGAGGAGGGTGTCGGGGAGGGAGGTTTAGAGATTTGAGAAAGCACTGGAGGTGCTAAAGATCAGGAGACTATTGTCCCAATTGGGAATAAGAGCCAAGAAAATTAAGATCAAGGGTCAAAGGAAGATGAAAACTGTCCCCCTTCTTTTAGTACACCCTCTTCTGTTCTTGTGACTGCCTGATTTTCAGATGCTTGCAGGAGACCAGAACTGCTGATAAAAGCATTTGGAATGAGGCTTGTGTACAAGGCCAGGAGTGTTGGAGTCAGTGAGATATGTGGGTGCTTCCTGTCCTGAGGGGGAGGGGCGTGAGGCCTGGGTGCTGGTTCTGGCCCCAATGCAATTTCCTAGTGCCCTTTGACTTACTGCTTCACCCTCTCAAAGAGAATTGTCTGAGCCTCATCTAGCTCTGAAGTTTGACGTTTGAGTCATCAGTTCACATCACTTTCCCACTTCCCTGCTGGAGTCTATTCCCCAGTCTCCCCTCCTCCACACACCCACTCCCCACCTCTGTGGCCCTAGCCAAGTACCTGTGCCCTAACCTGCTTTTCTCTTTCTCTGAGTTGGTCTCCTCAACTGGGCTGCTCATTTGAAGCAGGAATCTTCCAGTCCCTGTGAGCTCAGGCAATGAAATCCTCATTAAGCCTAATAAGAGATAACTGGTCCATTTAGCACAAATTGTCTCCCCAAGTTGGAGTTGGAATATGAAGCACTGAAAAGGGAAGGTGGAAAATGGGTGGGAAGGAATAGCTCGCTGTTGCTCGCAGGCAGCCTGGAACACAGGAAATGTGTCTTTGCCAAGATCATCGCTCTGAGCTCCTGCCTCGAGCAACTTCAACCTGACCAAACCATCTCTCCCTAAGTACTGTGGACATTCCTCCTCAGAAGACAGTTTCCTCAAGGGTCTGGTTCTCCTGCTTCAGTTGCAGGCTTGTTCTCTCGAATGGCTCTAATCCCCCAGCCTGTCCACAGAGCCTGAGTGCCTTGGCCTACCTCCCAGGGCACACCGTGGAGCTGTGGGATTGCTTGGGCTGCTGCAGCTCTTCCTGCCCCCACTCCCTCCTTACAGTGCAGATTCTGAGTCTCCCCTTTGCATGAGGCTGTCCTCTGCCCTGTTCTTGTTCTGGTGCTCTCGAAAGCTGGATATCTTAAGGAAAAAAAGAACAGGAAGAATGGAACTGGAAAGCGTGAGGCCTGATATCTGGGTGTACCTGCTATTTCCTGAGCTGTAAGATACGAAAGTAGAAAAGGAATTAAGGAGAGGCGTCTTTGCTGGGAGGGGTTCATCTCTCAGGCTCTGGGCCACAGGCTCTGCTGCAGGGGACAGGCAAGGCGACCTCTGGTGGCCCTCACCCTTGGGGACCCAGGGTTCCCCTTGTGGTCACAATTATTTTCCAGACTGAAAATCAGGATCTTGGCTTTTCTCTTTTGTGTCTCTAGTGAGCAGCAGGACCACAACCCTACACCCCCCTAGGGGAAAGAGGACAATTTATAGACTAGTTCTGCTCTTCTTAGCCCTCACTGAGACAAAGAATTCATTTCCGTCTCTCAGGGTGGCTTCTCCTGCTGATGGCCATAAATTGCCTTCCTGCTTACTCTCTGACCTCTTGCTCTTTTTGCTTTTGTACTCAGAAAATTATTAATACTCTCTTAGCTCCATATATAACATTTGGATTTGGCTGTTTCTCTCCTTTTTTCTGACTGAAGTCGAGTCCTTTGGGCTTGCTGCCTCTGCCCCCATGTCTGCAGGCCTCTCAGACGCAGACGCCCGAGCACAGAGATGAAGACCCATCCAGCAGGAGGAGAATTCCAAAGGCCCCTGCTTGGGGGCGCTCCCACACCCAAATTAATAACATTTAGTATTTATTACCCGCTGTGTGTGTAGCACTGTTTTAAGGGCTGTGTGACTATTGACCTATTTAATCCTCACAACCACCCCAGAAAGTAAGTACTAGACCATCCTTGATTTCAGATGAAGAAACCCAGCATTTGAAAAGAAACTGCCCGAGGTAGCACAGCAGGTAAGAGGAAGACCTGGATTAGCATTTCCGCATGCTGGTCTCTGTGCCCCTGTGCTTGCTCCCAACTACTCTGCTGCTGCGGTGGTGGTGAGAGGGGCTACTCAGCTTCAACCCTGTCCTCAGAGAGCCCTAGGCTGAGGGGACATGTATAGCCCTGCCCCCAAGGAGTTCTGAGTTTAATAAGGGAAGTGAGTATCTTGGAAGCAGGATGGGGGGGAGGGGAAGGGACGATGTCTAGTCTAGTCTAATGGAAAGATACAGGCTCTGCCTTCTGGAACATCCCTCTGATACTGGGGACCCAGCCCTCGATACCCACAGTTTGATGAGTTATGTGATTACACTCCAGTAGACTCTGTTAATCCAATTGAATTGAACATTAGCACTAGAGAGTTGATAAAAAGGGAGGGCATTTAATTGGGGTTCTCCCCAGAAGGAGAGGAAGGGGATGCAAGATTACCGATGAGCAGAGCTGCAGGTAGAGGCAAGAGACAAACTCCCTTATGCTGCGTGGGTCATCTGAGGGACCTGCCTAGAAGCAAGGGCTGCCTGATGCAGTGGCCCTCAGCCCTACGGCCCAATAGAGTCACACTGGGGAGATGTTTAAAAATAGTGATCCTTGAGACTGCACCCCAGAACAGTTATATTTGGGAGTGGGGTCAAGGCACTAGCATTGTTTGCGGGTCACTAATTAGAGTAGGGGTCTTAATTCCTGGGGTCTGGGCTGTTGAGTGACTGTGTGGAGGGGAAGCTGAAGTGGGCTTGCTGTGAACTGAGCTGATCAGGATTTGAGATTAAAGGGAGTGGAGAAGAATGTTAAAGGATGTTGAAAGAGGTAAGATTACTACTGTGGCTGGTAAAGAGCTGGAGAAATTTGGCTCCTCTATGCTAAAGTTTCTAGGTGTGATAAGAAGTCTACAGGGAGACCTGGAAAGGAAAGGCTTTGATAACCAATCCCTCCTCACACCGAGAATCACTAGCAAACCTGAATACCAGTAGCTGGAAGGTGGAAAAGGAACACCAAATTGAGTATATCTCATTATTTACTTCTAGACTTTTCTTCTTAACATTTTCCTAAATTCCTGTCACCATGGCCTTCCCTCCCATGACTCTTCACACAGAGAGAAAAAAAGGAAAGGCTATTTTACTGATATTACAACAACACCCCTACCTCAGGTCCTTTGCACATGCTATGTACTGCCTACCAGCTACATTCATCCCCTAGTGCTTGAGTATCTGAAATCCTCAGTTCTTTCAGTTCTCTGCTTACATATTGCCTTAGCAGAGCAGTTTTCCCTGACTACCTATAGAATAGTGATTCCTCCCTCACTTCAATTCCCTAGTCATTCTATCCTTTTTCATTTTTCTCCCAGAGCATTTACTACAACCTGGTGTATTTTTTATTTTTTTCCTGCCTCTTATTCCCTTCCACAATGGAACACTATGAGGGAGGGACTTTGTCAATATTCTTTTCATTGCTGTATCTCCAAGGTCCATAAGTGTTACTGGAACATAAGTAGGCACTAAAGAAATATCTGTAGAAAGTGTGATCAATGACTGAGTAAATGAAAAGTGCTTGCGTGTGTACGCATTGGTGTGCGACTATATATTTGTGTTTATATTCTTCTTTCTCTGGGCTAGGTATGACTCTATTTTTAAACTGTTCAATAACATATGTGTTCTTGAACATATGAAGAATTCTCTGGGTCTGTGAATACTGTGCTTCTGATTTTGAGCTTGTGTGTTTTTCTGTCTGTGTTTCTGTGTCTTATGTGTGTGGATGTATCTGGACCATTCAGCCTATGGTCAGGATGGATGAAGAGAAAGAGTTGTGGCCACTTCACATCAGCAGAGGGCACCCAAGAGTCACGTGCCTCTGCTCGGGGGGCCGAATGTAGAAATCTTGGCGGGTAGCGTTTAGGAACCCAGGAGAAGTAGAATCCAGGAAGAAGTGGAGATCTTTATAGAATAAGAGTACTATGAAGTTGTGCAATTCCTGCAACTCATCACCTAGATCCCAACATCCAGACACCCTCCCAGCAAACCTGCCAGCAGAAGCATCTCTGGGTAGGGGTTGAAAGAAGAGCTGGTTGCCCAACTGAGCTCTTTAGAGTTTCCCCTTACGGGCTGTCCTTGCTGCTATCACCAGCACTTCCCTTCATTCTCGGTTCCTAGGTCTCTCCACCCCAGAGAATCTCAAACTCCTCGGTGCTTAGAGATCCCTCCGTGGCTGCACTTTTCGTGGCCCTTCAAAGCCAGCGGGTGGATTGGCTACTTTCTCCATCTGGAAGGATGGATGCCCAAGATGAAAACCAAAAGGAGTCAGGGGTGCCTCTTCATGCCAGCCTAGGACTTCACTACTGCGCCTGACCCCATTGTGTGTGCAGCATGAAGCCCCCTGCAGGGACGCTCCTTCTCCAGCTCCGGGTATGTGGGCATGAGAGGAATGTATCCATCTCCACCCCCAATATTAACACATGAACCAATTGAGAATTCCCAGTTTAGGGAACCTAGGGGTTAGAGTCTACGTATTGATTGGTGTGTGTGTGTGTGTGTGTGTGTGTGTCTTAACTCTATGAACCACCGCGGGAACCCTCTCTAACCCCACACACACTCACACTCATCACAGTCATCCACCGGGCTAGAGGCTTGATTTTAACCCATGCTCCGCCTGGCCAATCCCCTACTCAATTCTGTAGCTCCCGACCAGGGTTAAGATTGCGTCTGTAAATAGGAGCGGGTGCCAGAGGATTGGGGTCCAGTCATCCCTACAGCAGCAACCGCGATCGTCACGTTCTTTACCCCCTTTGCCTATGCCCTTTCTTTACCTCTCAGTTCCAGTGAGGGGTGTGAGTGTGTGTGCGCGCGCGTCGGGGGACTAGGGGCGGGCAGTGGGGGGAGGCGCCGTCGGAGGGAGAGTAGACGTCAGGAGNTGTGGGGTTTGAGTGTGTGTGCGCGCGCGTCGGGGGACTAGGGGCGGGCAGTGGGGGGAGGCGCCGTCGGAGGGAGAGTAGACGTCAGGAGGGAGGTGGGAGGAGGGAGAGAGGGACGGAAGAGAAGGGGAGAGAAAGGGAGAGCAGAGACCCAAAGAGATAAAGCTTGAGACAAGAAATAATAAAAAGGGGGGAGGAAGAGGGAGAGGAGAGAGAGAGCGGGAGGGAGGTAAG
>JAGFMF010011585.1:735978-862213 GCA_019455555.1 Galemys pyrenaicus | reverse complement strand
GAGAGAGAGACGGGACGATAGGGAGGAAAGAGAGATAAAGAGCTGAAGGAAGGGAAGTGAGTTTGTGCGCGCGAGTGTGTGCGTGTGCGTGTGTGAGCAGGGGCGGGCGCGGGAGGGCGGGGGGCGGGCTCCGGGCTCCCCTCCTCCCCAGCCCGCTGCTCTCGCTCCCTCGCCAACTCCGGGCCCCAGCCGCCGGCGGGCGCACGGCGGGCGGACAGCATGCTGAGCCTCCTCGTCTGGATCCTCACTCTCTCCGATACTTTCTCCCAAGGTAAGGGCCCCCAGCCCGCCCCGGACTCGCTCCCACCCCGGCGATCCGGGGACTGTGCCCCGACGGGGGCGCACTGGGGTGCCCGGCGGCCCGCGGCCACCCCCGGGGTCCAGACGCCACGAGGCTGAGGTTGGGTCCCGGCGCGGAGCCGGGGGGAAGGGGACGCAGAGGGGCGGGGGTGGCGAAAATGAGTTTTCCGTTGATTTGCCAAGTTGTTTCCTCTGGCTGCGCGGGAGAACCGAGAACTGGGGCCGCGAGAGCCTGGGGTCGGAGTGAAAAAGGGACCCGAACGCTCCAAGTCTTTTCCGGATCCTCTGGCAGCCCTGTCTGCCTCCACCCTCGGAGGCCCGAGTCTGGGCGCCTAGGTCTTGGCGAAGGGGAAGCTTCGGCTGAGGATGGGATTCCAGATTTTGGGGGTGGGGGGTGGGAGGCGCGCAGAAAACTGGGGACACAGCCTACGGAAGACATTACCAAGGGAATCCCCATACTCCAGCCCAGCTCTTTGGGGTGCTGCGTCTGAGCCAGGGCTCCTGACTGCCTGGGGCCGCCTGGCATCCCCCCCACCCCAGAAAGGGAGGGGCGCCTTCGGGACCCTGGTGAGGAATTGGAACCCCTACCCAAGGAGGCTCCAGCTGGGTAATGGAGTTCCAAAGGCAGCTTCAGGCATGCCTGATGCGGAGGGGAGCACTTGGTGCTGGTGGTGGTGGTGGGGGTAACACCCCATTGGGATCTGAAAAGTGTTGCTATTTGGAGCTTATTTGAAACTGCCAGAGAGAGGCAGAAAAAGGTGATATTAAGTGTGCCCTGAGGTAGAGCTGTGTGTGTGTGTGGGGGGGGTGGGGGCGGTAAAGTGTGTGGAGGGGGACTGAGAAAATCGGGGCTCAGACTCCAGCTAGGACTGGGGTCTGTGAAGCAGACTCTTGCCTCCTGGGTTTGACTCTAAGGAAGAATCAATCTTTCTGAGCTAGCCCCCCCCCCCCCCCCCCCCCCCNTTGCCTCCTGGGTTTGACTCTAAGGAAGAATCAATCTTTCTGAGCTAGCCCCTCCCCCCCCCCCCATGGAGCTGACACACAGAAATTGACACACAAACACCAAAGGCAGAGGTAGACACAGAGACAGACTCCTCACCTACTGAGACAGACATCCCCACAAGCATCCCTGCACCGAGACAGACACATATACACAAAGACACTGACACATCTGAGGAAGACCAACTCCTCCCCCATACCGGTGCAATCAGCCTCTAAACACATCAAAACTCAGACACAGGACATGCATGCAGGCGGGCATTACAAGGACACAGACACACACACACTCACTCACTCACACTGAAATCCTTCCACAGATACCAACCCTCCAGTGAACAAAGAAACTTAAAGACATTCATATAGGCAGATACCTATGGAGATGTACAGAAGACAAAATGGAGGAGGTGGTCTCATTTTGGGGTGGGGGGGTGAAATATGGGAAGAGGACAGTCAGTTTGGATAGAACACCCTCAGGTATCCCCTTACTGGGTTCCCTTCTTGAGTCTGTGGGTGTGTGTTTAGTGGGTGGGGTGCTATGCTGGAGCCCTCCTCTCCTGACCAGGCCCCTCCCCAGTTCTTAAGGTAAAGTGTGGCTGAGTTATGGGAGTGGGGTCTTGATCTACCTTTCCCTATAGGGTGCCCATGCCTCCTGTCCCTTCACCCCCATATCTGGAAAGGGCACATACTGGGGGTGTAAGTAGAAAGTGGGGTTTTGGGGAAAGGAGGACTGGCACTGGGGTTGGCAGGCCAAGGCAGCCACTTGGCAGAAAGTTGGGAAGATGACTTAAGTTCTGACTTTGTTCAGCCAGGCTGCTGGAGAGGGGGAGAGGAGGAGGCCTGTGAGTGTGGGGTGGGGGTGGTGGAGAGGCAGCTGGGTCGTACTGGTATGTGTGGAGAGCAGGCTGAAATCTGTCCCTTTCCCACAGCCCTACATGTCAGCAACATGGATCCCAATGAGCTTCTAGGAACAAAAGCTGCAGTTAGCAAACAGGGGAGTCATGTGGATTGAATCGGGCAGGAAAGGGCAGAAAGAGCAATGTGTCTTGTCTGCCTTTTTCTCTTTGGGAATGGGAGCATTCAGAGATTAACTGAGCCCCCATCTCTCTGCCTCCAACAGCGGTGAAAGCAAGACCTGAAGAAAGTGTATAAAAGTATGGGGGGAGGTGGATGCCAAAGGAAAAAGAAAGGGAAAGTAGACAGCAGGTAGCTAAGCCAGGACCGAGGCAGGGAGGGGAGAAGTGGGGTCTAGGGAGTCAGGGATACTCTTGGGATATAGGCCTGGCATAGGATCACCTCGCCTTAGACTCCTCCCTTAGGAAAAAGGAGTTCTAAGTCAGAGCCTGGGGCAGGGAGAGATGAAACTGAGGGGATTGTCAGAGACTTGAGGGGCTGAGGGAGGTAGTGGGGAGGAGGTAGGAGGAAAAGGCAGTTGAATTGAGGGGAGCAGTGAGGAGAGGGAAAAAGGAGATTCAGCCTAGGCAGAGAAATAAAAATCGCATTTTAAAGAATTTCAATGGGCTTCATCAATCTTCATTTTTCACTAAATAATTTTCTGTATCTTATCTAAATGAAAACCATTATCCTTCCCCCCGTTTCCATCATGCGCCCGCTCCTCAGACTGATTGCGCCGAAAATTGAAATATTTATTCATTTTCTGGGAGATTTTCTCTCTCCCTAGTCTCGGGGAGGAGAAATTGAAAAAGAAAGATTATAGCTAATCAGAGCAATGTGGGATGACAGGCCAGGCTGGGCAAGAGCTGCTGGGGGTGGGTGAGGGGGTAGAGGAGCAGGGGCAGAGAAATGTCCCTGCAGCCCCCTGAGGTCCCCCGTCCCCACCCCCAGCAACCTAGCCACTGCTTGGCGGGGCAGTGAAGAGTAAAGGGAAGAGGCCCAGGGGCCTCCTAAATTCCCAGCATTCAACTGCCTGACACAGCTACACCCTGGCAGAGAACGTGAGTCTAGTAAGAAGAGTAGTTGGGAAGCAGCTCCCCCTCACTGAGTGGCACACACTTCAGCGGCCCGGCTTCTCCACTGGCCCAGAGTGGGCCTTCAGGCTGGAGAAGAGGCACAGGGAGACAAGGTAGAAATCTGGTCTTCTCCTTAACCTTGATTGGACTCCACCTTCTAAAAAGGAGGGGTGAACCTAGTACTAGGTTTAGCTGCAGTACCTCTTGCTAAGCCCGGGACCCCAGAGAACCCAGGTCAGCAGATGGGGGTGTCCAGGCCTTCCTGCCTTCTGCTGCTTGCTTCCGCTGCATGCTGGCCCCCGACTCTGCCTTTGTCTCTCTGGAGAGCTGTGGACGGGGAGCCCGGCCAGTTTTGGGCCAAGCTCTCACCCTTTTGAGAACTTCAGGCCCTTTGGAAGCCCTTCTAGGTTCTCTTTATATCCATGGGGACCACATCTCAATTTCTGTGTTGTCCTTTCAGTTTCTGACAGCGCTAAGCACACGGTAAGTGCCCTTAAATATCTGAACACTGATTGATTTGATGAGGGTGCTATTATGTCAGAAGGAGGAAGAGGCAGTATTAAATTAGAGATTAACTCACAGCCTCACATCCTGGTGGGGTCCCACCCCAGCCTGTCTGTAGTCCTCTCTCCTCAACAAGGTATGTGCCTTCTCTGTGCCTCAGTTTGCTTATCTGTAAAGTGAGGCTAGAAATAATACCTCCCAGGTTGCACCACCAATTTGATATGTTAATCTGTGTAAAGTACACGGGACAGCATCTGGCACGGAGAAAGTGCTCAGTAAATGCTCCTCTGACTTTGAGGCTGGACATCAGTGGGCTGGCGGCTGCTTGTCATGCAGCTCCCCTTCGTGACCCTCTGTGTCCCCACTCCAGCTGCCCAGATTCCTACTCCTTCTGTTTGCAGCTCTCGTGGAGAGAACTGGGTTATGGCAGACCCTGAAGGGGGACGTGAGATGGGAGAGAGCAGAGAGGAAGAGGTGGTGCTCTCGTGGGGAGCCAGCTCTCTGGTGAGAAGTGAGGAGGGTCGCCAGCCCTGGGTAGCAGCAGTTCAGAGACTGGAAATACATGCATCTTTTTTTTTTTTTTAAAGATTGATCTATTGATGCATACAAGCACTGGGGTACAAGCCAGAGTTGTGGGGGGTGAGAGGATTCACCACAGAGAGCAGGGAGCAGAACAGGCAGATCAACTGAAGTACACTGCTGAGGGGAGCAGCGGGCACAGCAGGAGAGTCTGCCGCGCCATGTGGGTCCCCTCCTGGCAGGCAGCAGGGATCGAACTTGTGCTGCAGTGACTGCGGTTTGCTTCATAGTGCGCCGCTTAATCCACTGCGCCACCAGGGAGGCCCGAAATACATGCATCTTTTACTGAGCCCTTTTGCTAACTACTCTATATGCATTAACTAATTTAATCTATTCAACAACCCCTCTGGGATTAACTCTGTAATGATTCCCATTTCATGGATGAGAAGTTGAGGCTTAGACAGGTTAAGTATCTTGTTGGTAGATGAAGGAACTAACCAACCTTCAAACCCGCTCCTTTTGCCTGGACCCCACCTGCCAGCGGACCAATGCTGGGCTAGGGCAGGGTTCCTGGGCCACAGTGGAGTGAAAACCAGGAGAAGAGGGCGTGAGCGACTCACAAAGGGAAGTTCGTTCACATTTAAAAGCCATCTCTTATTCTGAAATTTTGTCTCACATTATTTTGGTGTTGAGTGGTTTTCTTTGATGATATGACAGTGTAAGTAAATGACTTTTTTTTTTTAAGTACTAACTTGACAAATAAAAAGGTTTGCAGTTTTGTGTTTGTTTCTAATGTTAAACATAGCCTTATAGGTTCGTAACCGCAGATTCGGGACCCCGTGCTGTGTGTCAGGATGACTCCTGGAGAGCTTGAGTTACACAGAGTCAGGGGTGCAGCCTAAGGAAGCCCTAAAGAGTCCTTGCAGGCTTCCGGCCCGAAACGGTCCTGCAGACGCCCAGTCTGGGGTCTTGGATGGCCTATTCCAGTCCGGCCCAGGGTGGGTAAAAAGTGATTATAGGAGGTGGCTCTGTGCCAAAGCATCAAAATTACTTTGTATTGAATTCCTTCTGTGTGCTTTTTATATTCCTTATGACAACCTTGTGAAGTTAATGTGACCCCATTTTATAGTTGAGGAAGTCAAAGCTGAGTTGAATGAATTTGCTCAAGGTCATGCATGCAGTGTTAGAACCCAGATTTTGACGCTCTTTGTCTCTCACTGCAAAGCCCACACTCCCTGGGCAACCTCTGCAGCCCCCCACACCTGTAGAGTGGCGGTGGCTCCTAAAGGGGAGCAGACCACCTTCCTTCTGTTCCCCACAGTGGCTCAGCCTTCTTCCCCAGGGCTCAGCTCCCACGCACAGCCCACATCCATCTCCCAGTCTTGCTTTGTTGATCATCTGCTTTACTCCATGGGGGTGGGGACCAGAAATTTGCCCCTATTTGTCAGCAGGAAGACACTTGTAATGCCTCAGCCTCCCTTTCCCCCTGTGCCCCACATTAGCTCTTTTAACTTTGTGTTCATATAGTGCTTTCCAATTGTAGCAACTTTTCCCAACTGTACCATCTCATTTAATACAGCTAGAACTTACCTTAAAATGAGGCAGGTAGTTACTGCTTCTCCATTTAATGGATGAGAAAACAGAGACCCAGAGAGTATACATGACTTGCCAAGGGGTAGAAGTTAGACTGGAAGGAAGGGATAGGGGCATATTACTAGCCCCTCCTCCCCCCAATTCCTGGGAGCTATTTCAGCTGAGAGTGGAGAACTCCTCTCCATGCACCCAAGAGCTGAAAAAGCCTTGTTGTCTCCACCTACCAACCTATGTGGATTCTCCTGAGGCCTCAGGCCATGTTGCTTGGCATTGTCCCAGAGGAGGCTGTGACCCAGGGAGAAGAGGGGTGTGGGGGTGGTTGATCAGTGCTGGAGGAGAAAGTTCCCCCAGCTCTGGATCTTGCACTGTGACGCCAAGGAGAGATGGTGTCTGGAGGGCGCCTAAAATGAGGGAGAAGGTGATTTTCCTTTGTGGGGCACACACTTGGTGTTTTGTAAGTATTAGTAGCTGATAGAGTATTAACAGAAATCTTTTTGAGATTAGAGTTATTCTTCCCATTTCATTGATTGACAGACCGAAAGAAATAGAGAGTGACAGAGCCAGGTCTGGAATTCAAGTAGGGAAATTGGGATGGGGTAGGGATGATTCCTAGAGGAAGCCCTCACGGACCAGCATGCCCACCCCTCTGCTTTGGTGCTGACGCAGATCTGCAGGTGCGGCTGGCCGTGCATGACCCGCGCATGCGCTCACACAGGCTCTCGTTTGTACCTACACACATAGCACAGCTTGCCCCATACACATGCGGGCAGATCTGTCTCTTTACCCCAGGCCCCTCCTCTCATGAGGGCACCCCGGCCGAGGGGCAGCGCTGCCAGGCCTGCCGGGCCCTGGTGCGGGCCGTGGTGCACCGCTCCCTTCTAGCTGTGGCAGCGGTCCTGAGCCTTTGAAGGCACTTCTTTTGACTTGTCCTGCAGACTCTATACCTCCTCTGACAGAGGCATACAATGCAAGGCTAAGAAAATCAGGACCTTTGGGTTCCCCATTCTGTGACTCTTCCTTCTCCATCTCACATGGCCCCAGCCCCTCCACCTCCCACTCTTGATTCATAGACAATGCAAACTTGATTGAGTTCTCTGAGTGCTTGAGGTGAAAGCTGCTCTAGCTCCCAGTCATTGCCAAGCTCACAGTTCTCCTTTCTTTTCCATCCCACTCACTCCCTCCATCAGCTCTCTCCAAGCTCCCTATTTCTCCCTCCCTCCACATTTAATTTCTCTGGCAACTTTTATTAACCTCTGTAGTCTCCAGGGACTGAAGCCTCGTTCCTCTCTGCCCTCCTTGAGCCCATTTAACAAAATTGGGATCATATTGAAATAAATGGGCCTTGCAGCCAGCCAACTTCCTCAGGATTAAGGGTCTTAAATCTAGGGGTGGAACTCCTAGCACTCTCTGGCAATATCCATTAGTTTCCCAGAAGATAATACTGCTGCTTCATTCCTCTAGGGGCCTGACTCTTGGAAGATGACAGGAGAATATTCTAGAAGACGGTGAGACTTGGGTTTTGAGGCAGGGAAGGAACCATAGGAATCTGAGTCTCTGATGCTCTGTGCCCACAGAATTGTCCCACATCAGACTAGGTTAGGACTCAGAGAATCTTCTGGACTGGACCATTTGATGCTTTTCTTCCCTGCCCCTTGCTTTCTACTGAAGTGCAGAAAGCCCATCCTCACTGGAGACCTGGAAAAAGCAAGAACTCAGTTCCTTCAACCTGCAGAGATGTGCCATGTGCTCATGTGTCATTCACAGGCATCGCAAAACAAATGAAATGCCATTCCTGCCTTCAAGGGTCATACTTTGGGATTTAAGTGCATATAACTTAATGTTAGTGAGTGTTAGTTTCTTCTTCCAAAAAAATAGGGAGAATTAATTTATTTTCAAATCAATAAATATAGAATACTATATGCAAACATAGTGGTAGACATTATGGGGAGTTAAAAAAACCCCTAACAGTATACAGTTCCTCTCCTCCGAGAGGCTAAGATGCTCATGTGCAGAGATTCCCTAATGCCAGGCAAGTTGTAGCTGATTCCAGGGTATTGGTTTCATGGTCAGGGCTGGAGAGTTCACGACAGGGGAGTTTGCTGAGGGCCCAGGAGGCCAGGAAAGACTCCAAGGAGGAAGTGGGTCGAAGGATGGACAGGATGTGGATGTGGCAGGAAGAGAGAATATTACCCGCCTGACCCAACTTCCTGAGCCAAGGTGTGGCTGCAAAATGCACACGAGCCACTCTGGGGCTGGTTGGTGCAGAGGATTTGGGTTGGGGGGAAAATACATGAAGTGACCCAGACTAGTAGACTGGGCCCAGACCCCAGAAGGTCTTGAAAAGCCAGGCTAGACACTATCCAGACACTGTCCTTCAGGAATAAGTGGGGAGTTGGGGATCTCTGAGTTTTCTTTTGAGTCAAAAATGTTTTAAATAATGGTATGATCCCTACCTCATTCCTCATCAAACCCTGCCCTCTTAAACATATCATTGGCTGGAGCTGCTCTAGAGATTTTCAACCACTTTGATTTAAAAAGGAGGTGAGGTGGAGGGTAGGGGATAAACAGATAACCAGGCAGCAATGAGTAGAAAACCTTAGAGAAATATCCTTGGGAAGTCTCAGATCTGAGACCCTATTTGGGAGGCTTTGGAATGTAGAGAAATCTTTTTTCTCTGTGAACCCTCAAGTATAAGATAAAGATGGCTGGAGGCAGAATTGAGTGTAGAGCACCCAGAGGAGAGTCCTGTAGCTTTGTGGGCACCTGAACAGGGTCTAAGCTTTATTCATCTGTTTTCACCAAGCCCAAGGCAGGACTTCACAGCCCAGCATCTAGGGGGAGCAGCTGGCTCCAGAGGACGCCAGTTCAGAGTAGGTCCCTGCGGAGTCAGTGGCTGGCCGTGGATGTGTGAACACGTGGGGGCTGAGCCTAGAGATTTTTCAAACCCCTGTAAGGAAGTGAATTCTGGTTTTTCTAATGGAAACCTTTGAAGAGTGTCCCCACAAGCTGGGAGAGCCTGTGTCCAACTAGGCAAGTGTGTTTTTTTAATGGTGAGGCTGGGCTGGACACTCCGCTGGGCACCCAGAGTTAAAAGGTAGGTGAAATCAAGTCCCTGTCCTTGAGCTCTCTCAGCTGGTGTGGGAGATGGTTGTATAAACACATATTGACAATAGTATAAGATAAAGGTTGTGTGAGAGGTATGTGAAAAATGCTCACATCTAACTGTCGAGGGGGAGGGGGCAGCCGCAGATTCTAGGCTCTGGGCAGCCTCTGGAGCCTCTGGAATGCAGGCAGCTCAAGATCCCCAGACTCTGGACAATCCCTGATTGTGCCCCCTGCTCCGCATGGAAGGAGCTGAGGAATCCGAAGGAGCAAGCTGATGTCCCTCCCAAGGATTATGATTTCCAGGAACAAAGGCAGTTTATATAAAGCGTACTTTCCCCAAATCTCGGAACCTCTTGTGTCCAGTTCCCTCCTCTCCTCCCCTACTTCCACCCCACAGAGCTGATTTCTAAATTAACTTTGTCCTTGTAATCAGCTTAGCTGAGGTTTTCTTTTTTTCTTTTCCCCTCCTTCCTGAATTCTCCCAGGAACAGCCTGGGGCCCTGCTCGCTCCATTACCCAGCATTGTCAAGCCAGGAGGTGCTTTTAACTGCTTCTTCCCATTCAATTCACTTAACTGGGAGATTATTAAAAGGAAAAAGAGCTGAGATGGGGGACTTGGGGGGGAGAAAGAGAAAGAGAGAGGGCTAGAGAAAGACAACTGGAGATGGAGAAGCACTTTCAAAGGAGCAGAAACCTAGGGATGGGCAGGTAGGCTGGGTGAAGCCTGGAAAGAAGTTGGGATTTTCTTCATCTTGACTCCCTAGTCATCCAGAACTTTCATCTGGACAATGGGACTCCTGGATTTTAATCCCAAATCCTGAGCAGTTGACTTGCTGCTCTGTGCCTCAGCCCTGGTATCCCTGGAAATCTACCAGCTGGACCTCACTGTGGAGAGAGATGGGGCACAGTGGGGGGCTCCCTGGGGTGCTGTCCTGCACCTCTTTGCCCACCTCTCCCGCACGCACTCTGCGTGACTGCTGCCACTGGTGCTGTCAACTTTCAGCTGCGTGTGGCTGAGGTTTGATTCAAGGCCAATGTTCCTGACATGCTGCACACAGCACACACCTGGGAAGTCTCTTCTCACCTGATAGTGGGTGAAGTAAGAATGCAAACTCATTTTAATGTCAGTTTGAGCCAAATATAATTAGAAAGGAAAATCTGACTTCGCAAAAAAAAAGATTGAATGCATTGCAAAGCCAAGTTGAAATGACTTCCGGATTATCTGCACTACTGCTGCTCTCCATTTATGCAGAAAATTAAGAAGGGAGGCTGTGAAGCTTGTGTCTAAGGGCTTTTGTTTGTGCGTGTTGCCTTTGGTCTCATACCAGGGTCATGTCAGAAGTTTGACCCAATGCTGGCATTGGGTGGCCCCAGGCGTGCCTGAGGATCTCCTGACCACAGGGCCTGTGGCAAAGTCAGCCCCTTGACCAGAAAGGCTGCTGATTGTGTGTTCTTGACCAAGTCATTTCACTCCACCATCCATTTTCTCATCTGTGAAATGGACGCAGTAGTCGCCACCTCAGAGAGTTGCTATGAGAACTGAATCAAGGGATCTGCAGTCTGGAAGCACAATCAGTAGTCAGTAGTCTTAGATATTACTGATAGTGCTCAGAACCTGCTTTTTACAGCTCAGGCCAAGGCAGGTCTGAGAAGGCAGACAGCAGGATGAGTGAAGAACAAAAAACATCTAAAGATAAGTCTCTTCACTACTCAGAAGGAGGTGTGACCAGTGGCTTGGAGACCCTGAATTTATGGTCTCTGGAGTGGCAGCACAGGGTAACAGGAAGTACCTGGCTTGGAATTGGGTCTGAGTCCTACGTGCGGAATCTGAGGGAACTCACCATCTTTGTGAGTCTTGCTTCCTCTCTGTCAACTGCCTGTACTTTAAATCCTGGAAGAGCATCCCTAGGACAGTGCACATAAGCTTGACCATTTCAATCCCCATCTCCAGAAGCTTCAACTCAGTGTGTTGAACAAGAATTCCAGCATGGTAAGCTGTTCACGAAACACTGGGGTATTGTTGGAGCACAGATTCTGATTCAGAAGATCTGGGACCAGGTGAAGCTCCCCAGTGACGCTGCTGCTACTTTGAAGTATTGGGGGTGCTTTCCTCCCTGGAAGTAGATCTTCGACATACTAATGGGAAGCAAGGGAAAACAGAATTCATTGAACTCTTTAGCTAACTTAGTTGTGTAACAGAGACCATTGGATCATTGATTCTGAGCACTGATGTGCCGGTTTTAGGCAAGCAGGCTGTGGGACAGGAGAGACAACCACGCTTGCCAACCTGCTGATCTTCACCCAAGACCTGCCGGCCCCTTCTGCCACCTCGCTAGCTCCCAGCCACCCACTCCACCTTACCAAGGCTCCACTCATGCCAACAGCTGCCAGCTGCAAAGTTGAAAAGCAAACAGCTAATATGTTGATGAAAACTCCCCCATGCCTGAGTCAGTCAGTCATTTCTACTCATTTTTTTTCTTTTAATGAATAAAGTCTTCATAAACCAGCTCTTCTTTGGTGGGGATTTGGTGGAAAACATTTTGACAGAGCTCCTAACCAGGACCTGATCCTGTTGGCTTTGGTGGGAGGCCTGATTGGAGCATGAGGGCCATCTGTGGACACGTCAGTTTCTCACACTCCCTTGGACATAATGGTTTTTCAGCCACACTAAACCTTACTCACTCTCTCCTCCCTTCCTGATCTGGATCAGAGCCCCTGGCTGTACCTCAGAGCCACTGCCAGAAAGAACCTTGGTCTTCAGAATTCTAAGTCAGTTCTTTCAGATCCTCAGTCCTAGAGGGATCTACCCTCCAGGAGAAGCAGGATGGGGCTCCTATGAGTTTTCCTCTCCTGCTCCTCTCCCCAGACAGCTGACAGGCTAGCCACCTGCATGCGCATATGGTGATGAGTGCAAGCCCCACACATAACTCCTGGGGGCTGTCAGGGTGATCAAAGAAGGAGGTGGACTCAACCAGACTGGACTTCCTAGGTCGTAGAACCTGGGGTCAAGGATGAAACTGGAATGGTAATTCTGTAAGAAACCCAACATCTTGGGCCTCTTTGGTGCCACAAGGGGTTAAGTCTCAGCATTATGAAGCTGTTAACAGCCACAGCAGCGCAAGTTCCATCCCCAGTCCGGGAGGTGTCCCACATGGCACGGCAGACCTCTCCTGTCCTGTCTGCTGCTCCCCTCAACAGTGTATTTCAGTAGAGCCACCCGTTCTGCTCCCCCCTCTGTCTCTGGTGAATCTTTTCAACCCCTCTACCTCTGGCCTACACCCTAGATCTTATATGCATAAATAAATAAATAAATCTTAAAAAACAAAACCGAACATCTTAGCACTCTCAAAATATCTCTGATCAAACACATTAGACTTTGTCCTTTTCCTGAAGAGAAAGTTTTCTTAGTTCTCTCTGCTCACTCTCTTTGATGTCTAGTAATCCCTGGCAATCAGGAAGTTCTTCTTTGTGTCTGACATGAAACTTTCCTGTTCCCACATTAAATATGGTCTTATAAGGGACCATAACTGGTATTCTCTATGGATAAATAACATTTTCTCTCACTTCAAGGCCAGGCTTCTTGTAACAGAAGCAAGTCCAATGAAGCCATAGGTGAGACTGCTCTGACGCCCCAGGTGAACCAGAGCAGATTATCTCTTTAAGCATCACACTTACTTACCAGGAAACTGCCAGGGCCACTCCCCTGATGTGTCTGGTCAGGCAGAATGATAGTGACCCAGGATAGGGACCCTTGCCCCATCCAGTTCCCCCTCCCAGGGTGCTGGAGGGCTGAAGTGTGCATCACGCCATCTTGACTGATGGCTGAGGGCCCTTCTCCTCCCCCAATGGGAAGACTGAGAGACTGAACCAGATATCCCTAGGAAGCAGGGCAGTTGGAGATGGCAGAAGTGGGTCTAATTCAAGCCAGAATCTGTTATGGCATCAGAGGAGAGTGTCCCTCTTGGAGTCTTGGACATCAGTGCAGCCTTGCCCTGTGGACAGGGAGGACCCCCAGTAGCATCAATGTGACAGAAAAAGGAGGGGTAGGGCATCACCTTTGGGGCACTCCTGACTGATGAAGGCGTGTGTGCCCTTCCTATGGGCATCGGTCCATGGATGATAAGTGCCAGCTCTGGACTCTAAAGAACTTGAGAGAAGAGACTCAGTTTGTGCTATGGTACGGCTAGTTACAAGGGGGAGATATGGTCTCATTTTCCTCAGAGCCTCAACACTCAAAAAGATCATGTAGATAAGGGGGATTTTTGCACCTTGCTCATGTGCACAGGAGAAGATAGAATGAAATACCTAAGCTGGGGCATCAGTTAAGGAGGGTCCCCTGGAAAGGGCGGGGGGGGGGTGGAGAGTGGGGAACGATGGAACTGGGCCAGGAGGACTGACATGATAGGACCCATAGAAGATAGAAGAGACCACCCTTGTGGGGGTGGGGTGGGGAAGGGGGTGTGGGGAAGAAGACTGGAGGTCTCTGGAGGTAGGCTGCCAGTGGCTGTGTGGGCTGGAGCTCTGGGAGCCGAGAGCTGTGGTATCACCATGTCAAGCTGTGGTCCCTGCAGCATTCACACTGGCCGCGTGACACCCTCCCACGCGCGCACAGGCAGCCATGCACCTCAGGATAGGCTGGGTGTTAAAGCAGCTCCTGCTCCCAGGAGGCAAGGGGAATGCAAGTCCTCTAAGAGGAGCAGCAGATGAGTCTGGGGTGAGGGGAGGGATGTGAGGAAAATGGCTTCTGGTCTCTGAGGAGACTGTATGAGGTGTTTTGAGTTGCCTCCAGTGTGGAGCCTGCCTGTGGGGCAGCTTTAATTTGGGGGGGGCAGCTCCCTGTTTTCACTGGCAGCCACAGCCCAGGGTCCTGCTGCCAGGTGGCCCCTTGCAGGACAATCTGCAGCTGAGCAGAACCAGGAGCATTGGTGCACCCTGACCCCAGCTGGATACTCCCTGGTCTCTTCTTCCTCCTGTCCTTCCCTTTCTGTCACTCTGTCCCTCCACAGGAGTGAGATGCGCCCTGCTCCAGAGCATTTGGTGCTTGATAATTTGTGGATTATAGCTAACTCTCGATAAAGATTCCCCTAATTGCCTGGCTCACCTCAGGTTCTATCATCAAAGCAAAGCCGTGAGGCCCCCCTCTCGCCCTCCTTTTCTTTTTATTATCTCTTAATTAATCACTCTGGCTTTCACACTTAGCAGATAATTACAGTCTCCTGGGCACGCAGCTCATTTTCATAACCTCCTGCTCCAAGCCGGCAGCAGAGGGGGCAGGGAGGAAGAGGGAGAGAGGAGAGAGTGGGAAGAGAGATGCTGGAAGAGGGTGGGGGCAGTGGGCAGTGGGTGAGTGAGACCCTGGAGGCAGAGAAAGGGACACTGGGGCAGCTGCAATGGCAGATACAGGGAGTTGTGAGTGCTGCACAGGAACCAGAACCCCCCTAGTCTGCCAGCAGACACAAGGACCCTGCAGGGGATAGGGAGGCCTGCCTGGTCCACCAAGACTGTATCATGTCTCCAACTCTCGGGGTGCCCAGGACTGGGATGGGCTACAGGGAGGTCTGTGTAGGTTAGTGTCCAGAGAACTTGGTGATGAGCAAGGGATGGTCCAAATGAAGTTCATTCAACCTTGTAAGGGAAGGGAGGTGCCTGGGGTGGGAAAGGCAGGACTGGGAAGGAAGGGTGGGACCCCTATCTAATTGGGACCTAAGTTTTGTTTTTTTTTTTTAATTTATTTATTTTTTAAAATTTATATATATTTGACATCAATTGTAATCCCCATGTAGTCCCCATCACCATATCACCAGTGCACCATCACCTCAATACCCCGTGCCCCTGTCTGCCCTCGACCCTCCCCTTTCCCCCTCCCCACCAAGTGTCCCCAATTTGCCCTTGTCTTTTCATTTTTGGTTTTTGTGTCTTTATTGTTATTATTATTATTGTTGTTGTTCTTATTCCTTTCCTTGATCCTCCTTTGGTTCCCTTATATTCCTCCTAGGGGAGGAACCCTCTGGTATTTTTCTTTTGCCTCTGACTTACTTCGCTGAGCATAATCCCTTCCAGTTCCATCCATGTTCCTATGAATGCGTCTAGTTTTTCTTTTTTTTTTTTAAAAGATTTATTTATTTACACATAAAAGCACTGGGGTACAGGTCAGAGGTGCAGGGAGATGAGAGAATCCACCAGACAGAGCAGGGGGCAGAACAGACAGATGGACTGAAACACACTGCTGAGGGGAGCAACGGGCCAGGCACGAGAGGTCTGCCTGTGCCATGTGGGTCACCTCCCCGACCGGCAGCAGGCATCGAACTCGTGCTGCAGTGACTGCGGTTTGCTTCATAGTGCGTTGCTTAACCCACTGTGCCACCAGGGAGGGTCCTAGTTTTTCTTTTTTGATTGCTGAGTAGTATTCCATCGTGTATATGTACCACAGCTTCCCGATCCACTCATCTGTTTTTGGGCAGTTAGGTTGTTTCCAGGTCTTACCTATTGTAAGTAGTGCTGCTATAAACATAGGGGTGCAGGTATTCTTTTGAATCAGTGTATTTGTGTCTTTTGGGTATATCCCTAGGAGTGGGATTGCTGGATCATATAGAAGTTCCATTCTTAGTAGATTGAGGAACCGCCATACTGCTTTCCATAATGGTTGGACCATCTTGCATTCCCACCAGCAGTGTAAGAGAGTTCCTTTTTCTCCACCTCCTCGCCAGTATTTGTTGTTGCTACTTTTTTTGATATGTGCCATTCTCACTGGGGTGAGGTGGTATCCTGACATGTGAACTTTTCCATTTAAGCGAGAGCAGGGCGCACATCCTGGGGCTTAAACCCATGAAAATGAACGAGGGGGATGATCACCCAGTGACAGGACAATGGAGAGGGAAGGCCTGACATTCACTCACATGTATACTGTGCTACAGGCAAGGCGCCCCAGGTTCCATAATTTGCTTATCACCTCCATTATTGTGAATTTATTAAAAATTTTTATTGCTATACCATTCATTGGTTTACAATAGTATGCAAGTTTCAGGAGTCCAGTGTCACACCTCGATAAACACATGCACTGAAGCCCACCCATCACCAAAGGTCTGGTTACCCTTCACCACTATCCAACCGACCTCCTCTGCAGACTCCACAGTCTTCTCCCAACCCCATTTCAGAGATGAGAGAAACTGCGGCTCTCTCGGAGATTAGGTAATTTGCTTAAGTCACCCCAATGAAATCCGGGGCTGTCTGGTTGGTGGGCAAAGCTTGTGACCACCGAGTGAAGGACAGCACCAAAGGGGAAAGTGAGGCAGAGCTGAGAGCAGGTGCAGGAACCAGGACCCCTGCACTACACCCAGCGGATGCCATAAAGCGAGTCAGTTTTTACAAAGCTGATGTAGGAGGGGTCCCTCTGTTCAACTCCCTCAGTGAGGGAGGGCGCCAGATTTCTGCCCGTGCCGCCTCCGGGCCGTGTGGTCCAGTGAAGGCTGGATGGCCTCGGCCACTCTGTCCTGGTGCCGTTCTTCTTTTCACAGGTTGTTTTTTTCAACCCAGGCTGCCTCCAGCTCAGCCCTTATTGTCACCCAGCTCTAGGCGGGGTTGCTCTCCAGACCGCAGACTGCCCACTGCGCCTGCCAAAGGGTTAAACGTGTCAAGTGTCACGTGGCGAGCCATTTCTGACTCAGATTCTGGTTTCCTGGGCATTACAACAGGAAAGTCTGTGTTCACAAGGTCATATGGGAAGAGCACTGGACTGCGAGCCTGGCTGCGGACTTCAGCCTCACATGCGCCTCTAATGGCGTGGCCTTTTGTAGTGACTGCAGTCTGCTTCCTTGTATAAACTGAGAGGGCGAATCCCCAGAATTCTTTCTGGCTGCCATTTTCTGCCTCAGTCCTCATGAAAGGACTGGTGCCTCTTGAATGTGTCCTTGGCTCTCTCCACTTGGTGCCCTGAGTTCAGAGGCCAGTGGCAGGGTGCAGGGATGGCATTATGTGCTCAGGAGCCAGGGGAGGTGAATGTTTATGCATTTTCCTGACTTGCCAGGATGAGGGCAGGAATGTCTCTCTCTTCCCCAACCCCCACCCCAGCCCCATAGTTTGCTGCCCTGGGGGAGGGGCCAGCTTGCCCTGGAAGGTGGGGAGCCTGGACCAAGGATGTGGGGTCTGTATGCATGTGTTGGTAAGCCTTTCTCCCTGAAGAAACATGGCTTTACCCTGAACTTTAGTTCTGGTCTATGAAAAGGTTTCGTGGAGTCTTGTGGGAACATAAACATTTGGCAGATCTTTTTTCCCTGAAAGCTATTTCTTCTTTCTTTTTCTGGGAACTTTCACCAGCAAGATCAAGGTCCCTCCACTCTCCCCTCCTCCCTCCCTTTAGCCTGAGACACCCCACCCCCTTCCCTTCCTCCCCCAAATGGAAACAGAGTGGACTGGTGGGTACTGGGAATCATCTCAGAGCAAACTGGGCCAGAAGAGAGAAGTGAAGCAAACGCAGAGCTGTCCCTAGAGGAGAAATCATAAGAAGGGAGGGGAGAGAGAGAGAAAATAAGCAAAAGCATCAGTGGTGAAAAGTGAATTCCAGACATTTAAAATTCTTTTGGTTTTAATCATCTCAGAGGCCAACCAGAGCTGCACTGTGGGGGAAGGGAAAAAATGAAAACCAGGGCCTTGCACCAGGAGCCTGGCTCAGGAATCCAGTCTGCACAGATAGAGCCTGGCTGTGTGTAAGCCCTCTCCATCCTCCCTCACCTCCTAGCCAATGCTCTGGGGCTTCCCTCCTCCCAGGCCCTGCCTGGCCAACCCTCCCCTTTATCTCACCTCACAGGCTCAGTTTACACTCCATTTTAAAGCACTGACCTTTTGGTTTTCTACCAGATTGCAAGTTCCCCAAGGCCCTGAGTTCGGTTTTGTTAAAAACAAAACACAAATAACAAAACAAACCCAGCCTCTTTCACAAGTGATGCCTGGGCCTCCTTGGTGAGGGTCGGACCCTCAGAGAGGTTTCTGAGCCTGTTTTCCTCATTGTAAAATGGATTTAAAGAGATGAGCTCAGCCTGGAAGAGACTCCAGGAGGAACTGGGCAGCCTGGAAGGATCCACAGGTCCTGGGTCCACTCTACAGGGTGTTCTATGTGGATATTTGAGGATTGTCACCCCCAAGGCCTGGAGGATGTGGGTGGTCTTCCTGCCCCTCCCTCAAGGGTGAGGCTGGTTGTCAAGAAAAGCATCTGGAGATACCCCCAGAAACTGGCTCCTGGGAGTGAGGGGTAGGATGAGAGGATTCCCAGGGGTTCCACTTCCTCTTCCTGCGTAACAGAGTGGGTTTTGATGTGAGGGAGTGAATCAGGAGGGTCCACCTGGCTGTGTGTAAGCCCTCTCCATCATTCCTCACCTCCTAGCCAATGCTCTGGGGGAGGTGATTAACTGTGTGAGGCAAGGAGACGAATGGAGGAAGCTGGAAGGGCCCCGAGACAGTGAGGACATGCCTAGGAGCCATTCTCAGGAGCCACCTCAGAAGCCTCCTCTTTACCTCAGAAGCCTCCTCTTTACCTAGCTGAGGCTTCCCCACGGGTAAAAGCTTTCTTTCAGAGCTCCCACCCCAGTGTGCCCCCAACCTTGAGTTCTCTGTTTCTCCTTCTCCATCTGGAGGCTTTTCTCTTCATTCTCATGACCACCAGCTGTGTCTCCACTGCCCCGCCCTCTCTCCCTCCGACTTTAATTCTTGGATCTACAGACTTTGCTTCTTATTACTCCCTGTCCCCAGCAAGATAACAAACATTTAGACCTCGTTTATTCAGCTGTCAAACAAGGAGCTCACTGGTGATGCCTGAGCCCCCAAAGTGCTCTTCAGTTACTGGGTAAAAGAGCAAGACCTGGAGTCAGACAGCTCAAGGGTGAATCCAGACCACATGGAAGTCACTTCACCTGCTTGTGGAAGAACAGTGGCATTTGCTTCATAGGGTGATAGTAAAGATGGTGCTAAATAAACTGTGGAGAATGCTTAGCAAGGCATCTGAGATGCTTCAAGCCCATAGAATAACTCTTACTGTCAAATTGAACCCTGTGTCTTGTGTTGTGGAATAATGAAAAGATCCTGGGGTTTGTAGTCAGAAGTAGTTGAGGGTCCAGATTCCAGTTTCCTTCCTGACTCTGTATGTGACTTTCTACAAGTTCATTTCACTAATTACAATATAGCATGGAATTCATAAATCCTGGTCTGTCCCCCCAAATTTTCCCCTCTCTTTTATTTCCCCTCCTCCTGAGAGTTGTGACTATAAGTTAATATAAAGTTCTTGGAGGTAAGGACTTCCCTGCATCTACCTCCCTCCCACCTGCCCCATACCTGTCCAGCAGTGCCTGGCTGAGGACTCAGGAAATGTACATTATATGAATGACTGGGCATAATATGTGAACAAGGAAGCTGGACTCAGAATGTGATAACAACTTACTCAAGATGGGCACGGCTAACCCTGCATGTGGGGGCTATTCTGGACACTGTAGGTGTTCAGCAGCTTCCTCAGCCTCTCTCACTAGAATCTGGTGGCACCACCCCACACACACACACAAGTGTGATGATGAAAAATGTCTCTGGTTAGTTGCAGATGTCTCCTGGGATAAATTCACTCAAAGTGAGAACAACTGAGCTAGCCAGAGGAAGTATGGGACTTGGAAATCAAGTGTTATATCTATCAATCCATAGTTATTTCTAAAATGTCACTGTATTGTTGATTTCTCCCTTTATCCAACGGTGACCCATTTCCCATGAAACTCAGAGAGGTTCATGCTGTTGAGTTAGGGGACATAAAGTATTTTGTTCTCCAGCCCATTTCAGAAATAGGACTGAGTTCCCACCTAAGCCATGATTTCCTATGTGTGCAAGGTTGGGGTAAGAGCAAGGCGGCAAGAAGGGGGTGTGGTAGAGGTGGAGTTCCTCTAGAAGCATCCGCAGTTCATGATGAGAATGACCCCAAGACCTGCCACAGCTTTACCTGAAACATGAAAGCAGACCCCTGCGGTGCCAGACAGCAGGACTGTCTGTTTTGGGTCTCAGGTGCCAGCTACACCCCTTCTCTCTTCACACCCTCCACCCCCTCCAGCAGTAGTACTGAAACTTCTCAAAGGACCTTAGAGTACAGTTTGAAAATCACAGATTAATCCAAGCTGAAAGTTAACCACTGAAAACCAAGCTGTGAAGGGTAGATAGGCAACTTCCCCCTCCCCCACCCAGCAGACATTAGAACTGAAATTCCACTTGACCCCTTATACCCCTACCCCAGCTTCACCTGCCTCCTCAGACCCTCCCAATCTGTGTGGAGAGGGGGTGAGATGAGGAATCAAATGCCTGCTAATCCCTAGAGGAATGGAAACCCAGAGGAAGCTGGTGGTCCCCAGAGAATAGTGGGTGAACTGCTCCCACACCACCAGCAGCTTCTCCCACCTCCCAGATACGCCCTTCTCCTCAACCTCTGTCCCCAAGCCTCCTAAGGGGCCTAGTCCTGCTGTCATGGCAACAGGGGATTAGGGACAGCTTGGAAGGCCAACGATATGGAAGAGGGCTTAGAGAGGAGACAGGTGGAAGGAGGAAGAGTGAGTATGAGGTGTTGGTGAGGAGAATAAGCTGGGGGTGGGAGGGTAACCACAGGGCAGAGGGAGGGAGGAAGGAGAGAGAATCCTCATCCAATCCTAGTAAAAGAGAAAAAGAGGGAGAGAAAGAGGGAGAGAGAGGGAGAGAGAGAGAGGGAGAGGGGGAAAAAGAGAGAGAGAGAGAGAGAGGGAGAGGGAGAAAGAGAGAGACCTCAACTTTTATTTAAAATCAGAGAGCAGTTGTACTGCCTAGAGTTGTTGCCATGACAACGGCAAAGAAAAGGAGATAGAGAGCTTGTGAAGCCGTGAAAACCCAATAGGGGTAAATGTTTAAAGCCAGGAACAAAAACCATTCAGAGATAATTAAGTAACAGGCTGCAGGTTCCATACTCCTGCCCATTGTCAGGGACTTGGCCTGAGCTTCCAGCCTGCTCCCACCTCCCCCCTTCTCCCCCTTTTTGCTCCTTGTCCTCACTCACCAAGAGGATTTCAAAGAAGCAGCCTGGGCATACCAGCCCGCCCTGCAATCTTCTTCCTTTTACAGGACTGCCTTTCTCACTCCAGCCCCAGCTTCCCAGACCACGGCTGGACAAGCTTCCTCTCCTTCCCTATCAAGAAAAATCGTCTTTGTAGGAAACCAAAGAATTTAAAAAAAAAAAGATTTTGGCCATATAAGCAGAACTTTTGGACACTACATTACTAGGTGGTTAATTAGGTTGTGGACTTTTTTCCCTGGATAGCAAAGGATAAAAGATGCAGGTGTCGCAAGCAGGTGGGCCTCTTGTGTGCTGTGGCCTTCTGGGACCCTAGAAATGCTGGGGGACATGGGTCCTTCCTCTAGAGGAGAGGTGCATTCTAACCTCTGAGGGCTCTGCCTGGGGTCACTTATCTGTATTTAATGTTACCTCTAATTCCTCTCTGAATGTTCCTGAAGATTCAGTTCTAGCAGGCTTAATCTTCCCAAGCTCCAAAAGCTAAGCTGATATTTTTTGGGGGTTGGGTATACTCTGCAGAATTTTTTTAAAGCCACTTTTTCTTAAAATGTGTGCCCTCTGCACCCACTCCCACTGGGACCTTGGGATGGCCAGCTAACTGGCCTCTGGTCCCATTTCAGGGAAGATATCTTTGAGCCCTGTTCCCCAGGTCTCCAGCCCCCTCCCCCAGTTACATCAGAGAAGACTTGGTGTTCTTGCCTTCCTCTGATCTCTGGATGCAGCTCTGAGCTGAAGGCTAATCTAGCAGAGCTGCCAGTCTAGTCTATTTCAGCAGATTCCCCACCCGATGCTGTTATCACTCACCTCCAGTCTGTTTTTCCCTCCACGTACTCTGAATTTTATCCTTTGGCCAAACCAGACTCACAGAGCAGCAAGCCAACAGTGAATGGTTTTGGTCCCTCAAAGAACTGCTTTGGGAATGTTCTACACGTAAACTCCTACTGTTCCATGGTAGGGATGGCGCCCAGGACATGGTGCTGCACATCCTAGTGTCCTTGTACGAGGGTCCATGAAGAAAGCTTTGTGCTGCTTTTCCTAAACCATGGCTTAAATTATGTCACTAATTTTGAAATTTTCTTCTTTGTACTGGCTGCTTGGACACTCAAGGCTAACCTTGCATTTCATCCCTGATGAGGCATTCAGCATCTTTTATCATATATTTAGTACATCACCTTTACCCTAGCCTCCCTTTCTCTCTCCTGTTCTTAATCTCTTTCCTTACTTGCTTAATCATCTTCATCCCCACTGAATGCCTAATCTCTCAATTTATATTTTGTGTCATGACTGAATGTGTCTCTGTATGCTGTCCCTTCTTTTATGAAACAAATAAATTAATTAAATAAGTGAAGCTATTTAAACCATATACCACAATGCCTGGTAAATAATAACTAAGCAGCTACTAAAATGTCAGTACTATTCCAAGTAACAGATAATATAAATTGACTCCAACCTTCCTTTTAGAAGTGCTATAAAGGTATAAAGGTGGGCCAGAGGCCATAGAGAGCTCCTCAAGGTCCCCAGATGAAAAGCTGTCCGCAAATATAGTTAACTCCCCATTGTACCCAGGAGGCGGGAAACCTGGACATGGATAACACACAACTACTGATTTTTCAAAATCTTTCTATTTTAAACTTTGGAATGCATCGTGCTGGTAATGATGATAATAGTAATCAGATTCGCTTTGTTTATTAGAGCTGACTTGGACTGCTATTTAAATGAGCTTCTCATTCCCTGCTCACACCAGGACTGACAACCGGAACCTTCTGGGTGGCAAAGGGAATTAGCCTCCCTGGGATTAAGATTTTTCCAGGGATAATCTCCAAAGTGAGAGACCTATGTGCTGTGAGTAATTGAGAGCTGATGATTTTGCTGGATGAGTTCTAAGGCCAGGAAAGAAGTTGACAAAGTATGACGCCCTCACAAGTCTTTTGTGAGCCTTGTATAACTCCACCTAGATCAGGTGAAGCTGGCTCCACCTAGATCCTGTTTCTTTTTTGGCTATTCCTTTTCAACCAACCTTTCTTTTGGTACTAGAGAGAAAAGAAGAAAACATGCAAGTACTCTAGACACCCTGTTTTATTCAGTATTTATGAGCATTTACTGTGGCTAGGTGCTGTAGGACACTGGATTGCAGAGAAGAGCTCTCTTTACCATCTCAAGCCAGGGTCCCAGTTCCCTCTCTTCTCTAAGTTGGAGAAACCCCTTGGTGGGTGCATAGCCCAAGTAATGTGCCACCCTTTTAATGTCCTCCTCTCCCTTTCTTCCTGCTCTTGCATTTCTTAAGCACTTCTTTCTAGCACTCCCTCATCTTCTCTATTACCTCTCCTCTTTCAAGGCCCCTTTTTTTTCCTTTCATATTTTCAAGGTCTTTCTCTTTTTTTCTTTAAAATTTTTTGAGAAAGAAAATTGCTCCATATTGTTTTTTTCTAACATCCTCCAGGATTTTTTTTTTTAATTCTTCCCCAATTAATTACCAGGGGGGAAAAAAGCCACCCCTCCCCAGCCCCCCAACCTCTCAGTTCTTTTGCTCAGAAGACAAAAGATCCTTCAGAATCAGAGAGGAAGGGGAAAAAGGGGAAAAAAAGGACTCCAGTTTAAAATCTTCATCAGGGTCAAAAACCTGACAGAAAAGCTTTGTTTGAAGGGAATGTGAAGGGGGAGGAGGAGGGAACTGGCAAATAGCAACTCTCAACCTCAAAAGGCAAGTATCTTGAGAGTTGAAGGAAATCTGGAGATAGTGAACATTCCCATTGAAGTGTTGGAATAGCTTTGATTTCCTTTTTAACCAGAGAATCTTCTCCTTTTGAGGCTTATAGAATATGCTGAGAATGTGGGAAGGAGGAAGGGGAAGGGAAGCAGGAAACAATCATTTTAATTTCACCCTGGGTCAGAATTATCAAAAGTCAGAGCTGTGTGATGGCATGGAAGGCCTTAGCTTTGAGGCCTTGGGCCCCAGGGCACTGCACTGTTCAGGGCTTAAGTTTCCAAAGGTTCAAATGGAGAGCTGGGTTGCAGGGGTGGGTGGGGAGAGAGGCCTCGGGAACTGCTTTAGTGTGGCTGGTGACGATGACCCGAGTGACACCCTCCAAGAGACCAGGTGCAAATGGCAGGCCATGTAGTGGTATCTCCATGAGACCAGGATGGAGAAAGATAGGTGCCCACCTGGGGTCAGAGTGTGAGAGAGTGTATGTTATATGGCAGAGAAGGGGATTGGGAGCAAGGTTCCCCCACAGTATCTTCTCAAGGGTTTTGAAATGCCCTTTGATGTGAAGAAGAAGGAAAAAAACAAAGGGTAATGTGGGGCATTACTAAAGGGGTGTCAAAATGGGATTGCTAGAATGAGAGAGAAAGCACAAAATTGAACTTCAAACAAGAGAGGACATGGAATAACAGGGGGACTGGACCCATCTCTCATTAAGTCCCTATAACTGCCTGCCTTGGGAGATTGGGCTGCACTGATGGGCAGGGGGTGGGCCAGCCTGAGAACTATTAGTGGAGAATGTTTAAATCCCTGGCTGCTTCTGCCCCAGCACCTGGTATCCAGCCATCGATTGATGTGTGACCAGGGAATACGAACCAATTTTAATATTAGCCTGAGCAAAACATAATTAGGAAGAGAAATTTGCTTCTGCTGTTTTGGCTGCTGCTGCTGCTGCTGCTGCAGCAATGAAGTTATATAAGGTTCATTCAGATGGCTTGGGAGCATCTTTCCCCATTCCCGTCTCCACATCTCTAGCCTATACCAAGGAAATAGGGCCTAGACTGCCAGGCCTGCCTTCTAGAAGTCCCAGAGAGAGACGTACTTCCGGGAACAGGTCTAAGACCCTCAGCCTGTAGACAGACCAGACAAGGCGCAGGTCGAGCAAGTCAGCACATAGTGAACACGGAAGCAAAGAGGGAGAGCAAGAGAAGAGGGCAGGAGGGAGAGGAAAAAACCGGAGGGAGAAGGAATAAAGAGCTGAGAAGCACATCTGACTCCTGTGTTGGGGAGAAAGAAAAGCAAATGAGAAACACTGAATTATCCTAGGATAATTGCAGAACAAGATGGATTCAGGAAGGGATTAACTGCGTGTATGTCCTGTATTATTACTACAGTCCGAGGTAGGCAAAGGAAAGGATGTGTGCAACATTTTGGCAGAGGCTCTTCCTGTAGTTGGCGTGGAGGTAGAGGGTGGGGAGGACTTTTGGGGGATGACTTGGAATGTTAGGGCCACACTGTCCCCTCAGAGTGAGCAGTTCATTTGGGGCACTGCTCTCCAGTAGGGAGAGGCAGGAGTGGAAACTCCAGGCCTAATTGCTAGGTCTCGCTCAGCTCTTCCAGGGAGCATGGGGCAGGAAATTCCTCAAATTCCAGGCTTGTAGGATCATTGCTGAGCCTAACCGCAGAGCAAGGGAAAGAGGCAGAGAGTCAGCAAGAGAGCTGCTTTCTCTCCATCTTTTCTCCCTTGCCATTTCAAAACAGCAGCAAATTAAAAGGATTTAGAGGGACTGCTAGCAGAGAGAAAGACCCCAAGCATAACAGTCCTTTGTGAAAAAGTCCCAGGTCTGGGAATCCCAGGGAAGCTGGCTCTGCATGGAGTAAGTTTGAGGTCGAAAATAGACTGCTGTGGACAGGGACAGGAATTTTTCCCAGGGTGAATTTTTTTTTTTTTTTTTTTTTAAGCTCTGAGGAATAGCCAGTGGAAAGCAACTTGTTTTAGGAGTACCTGAGCAAGAAATGGCTTGTTGAAATAAAAGATGTGGAACAGAAGCACATCGGAAGGGGTCTTGGGGCTTACAGTGGTTCCTTTTGCTCCAAGGGAAAAGCCAGCGAGACTTCCCCGTTTTGGCCTCTCCTCCCAGAGCTTTGGGGGGGGGGAGGGGTGAAAGCCCATGTTCTCACCCTCTCGCTCAGGCTTTCCTGAGGACCCCTAACACTTGTCTTCTCCTGGCCAGTGCACCTCCATCCTTTACCCTTAGAAATCTGGCTGTGCCTTTAGGATATGCTTCTCTTCTACAGGGGGTCTTCTTTACCCCCCCCCAAAAGCAAATTGCTGGAATGTCCAGTGCCACTTATATTCTGTCTTAGTCATAGTTAGTTGTTTGCCTCAGCCTCTCACACCTTGAGGACAAGGGATGGGTCCAGTTTATCTCTAACTTCCCTCTCTTACCTCTTTGCTCAGCATATAGCACAGTGCTTACCACATTCACACACACACACACACACACACACACACACACTTGTTGAGCAGCTAGCCTAGTTATTTCAATGTGGATTGTCCACTTGGCAGGTCCCTATTATGAGTGTTTAATTTGAAGTTTGCCTCCTTTTCCAGCCAACCATGTCTGCTCCTCATACTACTACTTAATATATACTCAGAGAATGCAAACACTTTTTAATATTATCTTCAGTAGAACATAATTAGGTGTTGCTAAAAATTCATTATCATGCCTTCCAAAGCCAAAAAGAAATGAGTTGCATTATCCACACCGCTGTTCTCCCTCAACGGTGTGGATAGCTGAGCTGTGAAGGTGTTCATCATAATTGGCGTGGCAATGGGACCCCCATAAAGGGCAGTTAGATTTATTGGATTGGAGGAGGGAGCGGGGGTCCAAGGCCTCTTTAGTTCCTCTCATTGCACAGCCTCCAGGGAACCGCGCAGAGCACACAGCATCAGGGGTCCCGCCCTCAGCAGCAACCTAAAAATGGCCAGTGTGGCCTGGCATCAAGGACGCGTGTCCCCCAAAACCTCAATTCAGTCAAAAACACTCTGGGACTGTTAAATTACTTCTTGGGATGGGATTATCAAATCATGCCGGTTCTTCTTCAGACCCGGGGTCCCAATTTTTATCAAACTCTTTCTGGGTGACCCCAACAGGTCCTCCTATACCTTAGTGCAGACTCTACCAGTAAAACAGATTTTACTTTATTTTTTTAAGTGTGATTTTGGTTTTTTTTAAGATTTATTTATTTATGCATACAAGAGCTGGGGTACAGGCCAGAGGCTGAGGGTGAAAGGATTCATCAGAGACAGAGTGGGGAGCAGAACAGCAGATTGAAAGAAGCACACTGCTGAGGGGAGCAGCAGGCGAGGCAGGAGAAGCCTGCTGGTCCATGTGGGTCCCCTCCCTGGCCGGGACTGAGCTTGAGCTGCTGTGCAGCAGTGCGGTGCTCAACCCGCCGTGCCACAAAGGAAGACCTTAAAACAGATTTTAACCCGATGCTTGATGTCAGAATGACTCCTTGGTTTGGCTGTCAGCTGATGGGGGGCTCAGGATGCGAGGGTGCTGCCCCATCGCTATCTCCCTGGCCTGAAGGAGCTGTGTGGCTTCCATGAGTCTGGCTCTCAGTTGCCTCTAGCGTGAAGGGATGGGGCAAGGTAAAAGCAGAGACTTTTTTTTAGTTGTAGCTCTTTCTGTTTTATATATAAATTGCTTATATTTTTAACCTTCCTCCCTTACCTGCTGAAGTGAATAAGTCCCCAGAGGTTGTGTGGGTGTGGCAGCTGTGGTGCAGTTTATGAAAGGTTTTCCTCAGTCCTTCTATTCTCTTATAAGCTTTCAAAGGCAAATTTTGCCTTCACTTACCAGGCTATATATGTGTGTGTATATATGTATATGTATGTATATATTTAGCTGTTGGTAAATAGAATGCAACCTCAGTTGTTAAATACTGAAGGGACAGGAAATAATGCCAGATGTGGTTATAAAGAGTGCTGGCTTGGCCAAACTTCCCTAAAGAGGTAAGTTTGGAGCAGGGCTCCAAAGGAAGGGGTGCAGAGGGAAAAAGAAATCACCCCAGGTGCCTGGGTGGGTGTGGTTGAGGGGTGGGGCATGGAGATCAGTGATTGTGGATTTGTATGAAGGTTGGGAGGCAGACTTTAGATTTCTGGGCAGGTGGAGGTGGGAAGGGCAGAAAGCATGGGAGGAAGCAGAAGGGACCATATCATCCAGATGAGACCAGTGGTATGTTAGTGGTGTGGTAAACATAAATATCTGGAGGAATGGAGTCTGAATTTTATCTATTCAGTTATTCAACTGGTGCCAGACACACAACTGTGTTCTAGGATGTCAGTTGTGGAAGGAGTTTAAAGGCCATTATTCCACGGAGAGGTGATCTATTTAGTGAGTTAGGAAACTGAAGACCAGATTAAGGATGGGACCCCACCCCCCAATTCCAGTTTTTTCTACTGTTCCTAAGGCCACCCAGATTCCTCAGCTTCAGTTTCCCTATTGCCTTTGTTTTAGTGACTGAGGGATTCCCCTGGGTATAGAATGACCTTAACACACCCCTAATGGATTTCTACTGATACTACAGATGTGCTGTCCATACAGGCAGAAATCAGGACTCTCCCCCAAATACTTTGCCAGCTACCGGAAGCCCAGGCCCTGGGGTTTGAACTCCCCACCAGCCTCTGGCACAGGTGGCACAGGAAGAAAGGAGAGCGTGGGAGTCTCCGGGCAAGTGCTGCTCCACTAGGTCCTTTCTCGCCCGCCACGTCTGTATTCCTCTGCACCTTGAAGGGACTTCTGGGATCCTCTGCTACAGTGGCCCAAGCCCTGTTTCCGATCTGTTCCTTCACCCAGACTCTTATCTGCTTATTCCCAGTGTGGGTGTGAGAGGTGAGAGGCGAGACCTAAGAGTTATTCCAGGAGGAGCAAGGAGGAGCCAGGTGTGACCGCCCCACGCGACGTCACGGCCTTAGTGGTCTTCCAGAGTTCATTCTGGAGCCCCGTGCGGTCCCTGCACTATCCTCTCCACAGGTGTGGTTCGCAGCCGAGAAGTGGGCCTAGTGATTGCAAAGTTCCTGGCTTGGAAGGCTCAGCCTTCCCCATTTGGCCTTTAAAAGGGCAAAAAACGTAAGTTTGCACCCTTCAGTGATGATTTTACTGCCCTGTCGTCCTTTGTGGGTCTGAGGAGAGAGTTGCTTCAAATGGACCAGGCTGTGTTTTATCAACTTTGTCTACAGAACCCTCCATCTCCCTCTTATTGATGGTGAGGGCTCTATAGTTTTAGACGGTCAATAATTTGTTTTTATTCCAGTTCGTTTCAACTCAGCAAGCATTTATTGAGTGCCAGGCACTGCTAGGTGCTAAGGAAACAGATAAATTCAACATGGCTAACTTCCATTCCAGGAGTGCAGTTAGGTAAATTTTTGTTGAAGACTAACAACACCTACCTCAAAATAGCAAAGAGACTGACTACAGGGAAAGGTATTTTGGGACCGAGAACCAGTAGCATAATTACGGAAATCCCCCGACCTCCAAACCAAACCAGCAACTCTCCCTTGTCTGATTCGAAGGAGGTTTGATTTGTTACTGTGGAAAGAACACAAGAGGAGGAGTTAGGCGACTGCAGTGTCTTCTTCCAGTGTTGCCATTAATATTCTATAAGTGCCAGGCAAATCATTTAACTGCCGTGGTACTCAGTGTCCTAAGTCTAAATGGAAGTGTGGTTAAATAATTTCTTAGGGTCTCTTCCATCTTTAATATGGAATCAATCAGGAAGGCTTCCTGGAATAAGTACAGGTTCCATGTTTGAAAACTTATTTTTTTCAAGGAGATAGTCATTCTGCTAGGAAGGGCATCCCTGTGATGTAGTATCTGGGAGAAAGAGAGGTGGACACCAGTGGAGAGGCAGAGAATGGAGACAAGGGTTTGAGTGGATACTGTGACCAATTAGTATAGGAATTGGTATGCAGGGAGGATGAGTGTGGGAAGGCCTTGGAGCCAGTTATAGATCATACCTGAGAGCATAACTGTTTGCAGGGGGAGCTTGGAGCAGAGGCCTGGCAGAGACCTGGCAGAGGGAGCCAGGAGGTTTTCCCTAAGGCCCGTGTCCCCCACGGCTCTGCAGGACCCGCCCTGACATGAGCTGAAGGCAGCATTTAACTGCATTTTTAGAAAGCGAGAGGGTGGTGAGGCAAAACCAAGTCAGTAAATCCTCAGAGGTTGGAGCTGCTTGTCCTAAGTTGAGGAAACCAAACCAAAAAAAGAGACCCCACTTCAGATGTGCTCAACGGCAGCTGCGAGCAGCCCAGGGGGCCTGCCAGGCCAGACCGAGGGGACCCAGGGCGCCTGCCAGGCCGGACCGAGGGGACCCAGGGCGCCTGCCAGGCCGGACCGAGGGGACCCAGGGCAGGTCCTCACAGAGCGTGGCCCTTTGTGAGGCCTCTCTGTGTGGGCCGGCAGTCTCAAGTCCCTTCCCCTCGGCCCTGACTCCGAATGCACTGGGTTTCTTGTTTGGATTTTGATGGCAGCAGGCACTTAGGGTGAGAAAAGTTAGAAGGGCGCCCCTCCTCCCAGGGCTCCCCCATTCTTATCTCCCACTGAGAAAGGGATGGAATGCCGCAAATTCCTCAGAGTATACATTTCTTTCAGTGTGATGGAGGCACCCAGTGGGAGAGGGAGGAGCATAAGGGAGGCCAGGAATCGGGATAAAGGAGTAGGGGAAAGGGACAAAGAAAGGGGAGCTTGAAAGCTAAGAGAATAGAAGAAAGAGGTGTCAGAAAAAGTAATAAAGTTGGGAAATGGGAGTCCTGGGCAGGGCCGGAGTACAGCAGGCCAAGGATGGAGGCTGAGAGAAAGTGTCTGACCAGGGAAGTTGAGGAGAGAGACAGGAAGGATGGGGAATAGGTGATGTGGGAGAAAGGCGGAAGGGGAGACCAGAGGGAAAACAGCAGAGAAAGACTGAGGAGGGAGAGGATTAAATAGCCAGAGGAGGAGGGAAGAGATAGCCCCAAGAAAGAAAAGCAGAGAACAAGGGAACAGAGGAGGGGCCAGGGTGTGGGGGAAGGACAGGAGGCAGCAGAGCAGCGAGACAGAGAGAGCAGGCAGCAAAGGCCTGTACCGGGGAGGCTGTGGCTGGAGAGGCACGCATGACTGACTTAATGAGCCACTGGCCTCTCCCACTCCCCAGGAGAAGTGCTGCTAATTATGCTTCCATCCTCCTGGGCAGGAGGAGGTCAGGAGGTCTGCAGAAATGCCCTCACCAAGCAGAATGGCTGGGGGTGTGGTGTGGGAGCTGTGGGGGTGGGGCCGGGTCAGGTCAGGGTGCTAAGCAGGGGCCCTGGCACACGGGGCCCCTTCCCCGCATCCCCAGTCTCCTCACACTGGTGGCCAGCACACTGCCAGCTGGGCAGGATGGTGGGAGGCCAGCACACCTATTTGGCTTGGCGCTTGGGTTTAGCACCAGCTGTCCTCTTGAGGAAGTCCCTTGAGCCAGAGGTCTCCTGAGGAGGCAGGAGGGAGGAGGTAGCTGCAGGCAGCGGGCTCTTCTCCTCAGCTCCTCATGGGCCTTCCCCACCCGGTATTACTGTCCTGTACTGATGCTTCACCTCCAGATCTCAAAGGCACAGAAAGCAAGCTAGGGGCAAGTGAAACTCGAGGTTGGGTGGCTAGCCTCCCCCTGCCCCTGTTCTGCTGGGGACCCAGTTGCTGAGTCTGGTGTACAAATACCCTGGACCTGCTTCTCTGGGCTCACACTGAGGGGAGAGCCCCTGGGTGTTATGGAGGATGCTGGGTGAATAGGCGACTGCTCTCTCCCTCGAGCGGTTTGCGGTGGGACCACGGGACAGTGTACTTGGGGAAATCCCGGAGAGTGAAATATGTGGGCAAGTGGAGGAGCATGGATTTTGGAATCAGACATGCATGGTTACCAGCCTAGTGACGCATAGTAGTTCTTGGGTGAATGCCGAGCATCAGTCTCCCCTGCACCAGCCATTTGTCAGGCACCCTTCAGTGACCCGACTGCATTTATGCTCTTTGCTCATGGTCTTCACAACCTTTCTACCAGACCAGCATTTTTTACCCCACCTCACAGACGGGGAATCTGAGGCACAGGGAAGGTAAGTGGCTTGTCAAAGTCTCGAGGTCAACATGACAGTGAGGAGGACTGGAGTCAACTAGTCTGGCCTGGGATCAGGCTGCTCTAAGGCCCTTCTCACAAGTGGGGGAAGGTTACAGAGCAAAGGCTTGCACACAGTAGGCCTTCACTGTATTTGACTCTGCAAGGCAGCAGATGCGAAGTTCCCATGTGAGCCCCAGATCTGGGAAGTTCAGAGCAAGAGCAAATCACTTGTTAGGGTATTCTGGGAGGGCCTGGCAATCAGGGGGAATGAAGAGGGGTTCAGTCTTAGGGGAAGGCAGGTACACCCCAGTGAAGGGATGCTAATGTAGGGACCACTTTAAAAAGGACCAATACCGGGCCTCCCTGGTGGCACAAGGGATTGAGTGCTGCACTGTGGAGCTTCTGTGGCCACTTAGGGCTTTGCTCAGTGTGAGCTCAATCCCTGGCCAGGGAGGGGACCCACATGGTGCAGCAGACCTCTCCTATCTTGCCCATTGCTCCCCTCAGCAGTGTATTTCAGTCAATCTGCCTGTTCCACTCCCTGCTCTGTCTCTGATGAATCCTTTTACCCTCAGCCTCTGGTCTGTACCCCAGCTCGTGTATGTATAAATAAATAAAATCTTTAAAAAAAAAATAGGACCAATACCCATCTCCCAACCCCATAGCCCATGCTGGTCTTAAAGCTGCTTCTCCCCACTGTCCAACACAGCCCCTCCCTAACCACCCTACCCTCATCTGCCACATCCTGTGTAAGGCCTACTCACTCTTGCCTCCAGGCTTGGAACGTGCTGCTGTCACTGCCTGGAATGTCCTTGACCTCCACCTCCTACAAAACCAGCCTCTGGCTCCTGTGGGAACAGTGGGCCATGAGCTGCCCAGGCTCCCCTCCGTGCCCTAAAGGTCCTGGGGTACTGCTACATAGTCTTTTGCACTATTTGCTCTGTTACTTGAAGAAACCCTCCCTAAGGGTGGGGTAGGTGTAGAGTTGTGTTGTTGCCTACTTAGAATGGCTAGAGATGGGTTAATGCAACAAAAGAGAAAGTTAAGGAGAATTTGGGCCACTTTTTTCCTTCACTGTCCCTAAAGGCAGGTGCACATCCAAGTTTCATTGGGAAACCAGGCTTTTTGCAAGGATCTCATCCCACTTGCCAGCGATGTGTCAGGCCTGCTGCCTGGTCCAGGGGTCCAGGAGACAAGACAGTTCCGTGGCCCGGCTGGAAAGCACAGGTCTTTCAGGGTGAGAGTGTGATGCTTCAGCTCCTTAGGGCTTTGCTCAGTTGTTATTTTCTCTTCATTTCTTCCTAAGTAATAGACACAGCATTTTTTCATTTTACTGACAAGCCTTCTGTTTAATTTTCATTACAGCAACCTGAAGCAGGCATTATTGTCTCCATCTTTTAGGTGAATAAACTGACACTGAGAAGGGCTAATCCTCTCATGCGAGCCAGGTGGAGCAGCTGCAGATCTTCCCTAGGTCTTCTGTGTATTCTACCCCACAGTCCTGTCTGGTAGAAATCACCCTACCCTGAGGCCTCATTTCTCTTTAAGTTGGAATAAATGACCTTTATCTCGTGGTCATCTACTCAAACCTTTATTAAGCACATAATTGCACCTGGCTCAGGACAGATGCAGCATAACAAGACACGTATGGCCCAGCCCCTGCCCTCTAGGGGCTGCAGTCTAAGCCAGGGAGCTGACATGGATAAGCCTGTTCAGGGCATGTAGGCAGCAGAATGAAAACAATAACGTGAATCGACAGCAAAGTATTTACAAGACTGCAAGGCGAGGATAAGTGCCTTCTAGGGTGGGACAAAACGAACAAGTTGCCAAGCTGCCTCGGCAGATCTCCACTGTGCCAGGCCACGGGCTGTGTTTCCAGTCGCCATCCCAGTTCTCCCTTCTCCTGCTCGAACAAAGCCTGTGTGTGTGTATTCTATATTCTCTGACTGCCAGTGCACAGTTGGGTTGGCTGGAAAGCAAGTAGCTCTGGGAGTCCTATATTTAGATAATGATGGAGAAACTTTTCGCCTTCCTGTAGCAATATAGTGAAACTGACTCTTCTCCAATATACATCAAGTTTATCTCCTTACACAGCGCTTTTATGAGATGGAATGAGCACCTGTAATACAGGATGACCGGGAGAGAGAGAGAGATACAAATTTTAATCCTAGACCTGCTAATATTTAGTCACATTCATGATGTTGGGCAACTCATCTGAGCTTACTGAACCTCAGTTGCCTTGTATGCCATTGGGAAGGTTATCTCTGCCTTGCAGGGGTGTAGAGAGAGTCAAGTGAGATTGTGTGTATGAAGCACTGTGTAACTAATGGTCGCGGATTTTTGTTAAATTTTAAATTTTATTTTTAGTAGATAATGCACATGGTATAAAATTTAAAAACATGCAGGGCAAACAGTAAAAATCTCTCTGCAGTTGTGTCTTCTAATCACCATTCCTCTTCTCTTGTATTCTGGTCTTTGACTAATCTGTGTCATAAGCAAGACAGGATTTAATTAGCCCTATTTTTTTTGGAATAGAAACTGAAGTCCAAGGAGGTTAAACACTTGACCTATAAAATATCCCAGATAAAAGGGGTGGGATCTTCTATTAGCAGCCCAGCTGGTCATATTTCATAATTTTTTACACTAAAAGATGTGGTCAAAGAGAGGCCCAAACTTGCTGAATCTTGTGAACTCGGAGCCATAGATGCTTTTCATGAATCTTAAGAAAGCTACTGATCCCTCACCACCTCACACTACTCAGACTGTCCCATGTAAGTTTTTGTGGTTTCTCTACACTAGAAGCTCAGACCATCTGGATGCCCTCCTGTCCTCAGCAGGGTTTTCTGGAACGCTCTGGACAACTGCACTTGCCCAGTGATGGACATGCATGCCGAGCCTGCCCTTACAAGCTCAGGGTTCTGGACTCAGAAGATCTGTGTCCTCTGCTCTGGGCCTTGGCATGTTTAAATTTGTGATCTTGGCCAGGTCCCTCCATTTCTCTGAGCTTCACTTTGCTCACGTATTAAATGGACTTGGCACTGTGTTCCCAAAGAATTGTCAACTAGTACTTATAAAGTCATTTTGAAACCTATGAAATTATAAGCAAATCTAAGAGGCTTGAAGAGGGTGGGTAACCAGAAGGTAGACTGGCACCGGGGATTTCATCCGCAGTGCGCAGAATCCCATTGGGTGGAGGTCTGGCCCTGCACCCCTCTCTGGATTTGGTGCTCAGAATCAAGGTCCCCAGGACCAGGTGTGAGTGCTGGCTCATGTGGCTTTGAGCATTTGTGATCAAATTTCAGCTCCATCTGCTTGTCCCAGTCCAAAGTGAACACTAATCCCATTATTAAGACGTGTCTCATTAAGACATCTGTAAGATGGAGCCAGCAAACAGCCTGGTAGGATGGAAGCTGCAGCCTGGGAAAGCTCCCACACCTCCCCCATTCATTAATGGTTATGGAGGTTTTATTCCCCCCAACAAAAGTGTTAATTAGACATCATTCTGAACAGGGATATTACACAAATGAATTAAACTCAAAACCAATCAAACAGCCAGCTCTGTGCTTCAGGTCCCCCAAACGAGAAGGGAATTGAGGCAGTAATGAGAAACAAATGGCAGGATGTCTTCCCTAATATAGAATAATAAGTACGAAAGGTCCCTTTGATTCTAGCACCACTCCTCTGATGGCAGATACCTGTGTCCTCGTACCCCCTCTGCCTTCTATTCCTTTCTCTTTATCCCTCCCACCCTCTCCCTCTCCATTCTGAAAACTGGTCCAGTGGGTACTTTGTGCTTTTGGCTTTGGGACCAAGAGGGGATTATACCTAAAAGACTATGCCTAGTCCCCTCTGTCATTCATTGTGGGTGAGTGAGTGCATCTTGTTAGAGCCATCAGTTTCCCCATCAGACAATAGAGTATACAATACTTAAAAGTCCCAGGGTAGGCAGTAGGTACTTAATAAATATCTTTGCACCTAAATGGCTGGCCAGTGTCTGGAAACACTTTGTTGCCTGGCAGTGAATCCCGGGTACTGATCGCCCCCTGTGGGCAGAGTGGTAAGAACCAGAAGGGAAGGAATTGGTTGTTTTTTGAGACTAATTTCTTTGAGTGGGGAGAGATTTCAGAAACCTGAAAAGTATCTTAAACACAGACAAATGAGAGCCAGATAGAGCAAAACTATCACTGGGTGTATGAGGGGTGCTGGTGGACTGGGGTCAGCTGGGAAATGAGCAGGATGGAGAAGGCCAGGGCAGCATTTTTTTCTCCTCTGTAAGTGGACTTACACAGAGGCCTGGAGTTACTGGTGCGGGTGGGGTGTGGGCTGGGTCTTTTTGGACAAAGCAGGAAGTATAGACCCTAAGCAGGCAGATGAGGTAGTGTTAACACAGGGCTGGGTATATTGGGGGAGCTGACTCCCCCTAGCACCCCCGCACCTGGCACATACACATCCAAATGAACGCACTGAGTTGGATTTGTTGCCATAGGCTTAAGGGAATTAGGAATTCATCTCATTGTTTCTGAGATAAGTAGATATCAGAAGGGTGTTGAAGGCAGAATTTAAAAATTATTTTCCCTAGAAACAAGATGCATCCAATGAAACATGGAAAAGGAAGTCCATTCAAAGTCTCCCAGTAAGTCTGAGCACAGCTGAACTCTGGATGACTCTTTAACTTAAGATCGGTCTGTTCTGAGGAGTAAGAACTCACCCCCCAAGAAACATCCTTACTTGTTGCCCTTCTCTCTTTATAAGTGATCCCCAGCCTAGGGTAGGAGATTCCTGCTCATTGAGAGTACTCCCGTTGCTATTCCTATAACTCTCCTGTATATAGGGGAGTAGCCACCTCCCCTTTCATGGAGCACCTCTCTCTCTCTCTCTCTCTCTCTCTGTCTTTCTTGTGCACACACACACACATGCACACGCACACACAAACACAAACATTTCTTGCCCAGATGGTGAGCTTTTGGTGTCACTGCTCCATGGCACCTTCTCTTCCCTACTTTGCAGCTCATTTTATTGCTCATCCCTACCATCACCCCACTCAGAAAAATATTTGATCCTTGTTTCAAAGCCTGTTGCTACAGCGTGAGTCCATTTTCTCTTCTTTGGCCCTTGATAAATGGGGTCATTAGACACCATGGAGCTAAGACTTCAGACACAGAATATAATGTTTTTTTAATCCTTTTTTATTTTGGTGCCTCAGTTTCCCACAGGTTCCCCCTTCCCAATTTCCATTCTGCTTCATATCCAAGTACTTGACATTCTTCATTCCTGAACGAAAGCTCTAACAGCATCCCGGGTAATGCCCAAGATTGAAATAAGTTGTTGTCAAATCCATTATCCAGTTACCTGGACATTTTACTTTGTGTATGTCAGCCACAAGTACATGATAGTATGTTCCTCTCATGATTTAGTAAAAAGTGCACATATTAGAAATCAGGTCATGTGGGTACGTAACAGGAACAGGGGAAGTTCCAAGTTCCCTGCTCCACCCAAGGGAGGAGAGTGAAGCTGATCAGAGAGAAGAGGAAGCAAAAAAAAAAAAAAAAAAGGAAAAAATAAAACACTAAAGAGGAATGGTAATATCACAATTCCAGGCTTTAAACTATACTACAAAGTCATAATAATTAAAACTGCATGGTACTGGAACAAAAACAGACACATACAATGGAATCAAATAGAAAACCAAGAAATAAACCCATAGATTTATGCACAACTAATATTTGACAAGGTAGCAAAAAATATGCAGTGGCACAAAACAGTTTGTTCAATAAATTCTTCTGGGAAAACTGGACTGCTACATGAAAAACAATGAAGCTAGATAATACTACCTCTCTCCATGCACAAAAACTAATTCAAAATGGATCAAAGAGTTAGACTTAAGACCTAAAATCACAAAATACATAGAAGAAAATATAGGAAAAACACTCCATGACATGCATTTCAGTAAAATCTTTAAAGACCTAAAGCAAAGAAAGTGAAGGAAAAGGTAAACAGCTGGGACTACATCAAATTAAAGAGCTTCTTGTACAGTAAAAGAAACATTACCCAAAACAAAGAGGCACCCCACTGATTGGGAAAAAATTTTGCACTCCATACAACTGATAAGGGACTAATCACAAAGATCTATAAACTCAACAAAAACAAAAAAAAACAATCCAATAAAAAAATGGGCAGAAGAACTTAAAAGAAACTTCTCCAAAGAAGAAATACAAATGGTCAACAGGCATATGAAAAATGTTCAACACCCCTCATAATCATGTAAATGCAAATTAAAACCACAATGAGATACCACCTTACACCAGTAAGAATGGCACATATTGAAAAAATTAGCAACTACAACTGTTAGCAAGGATGCGGTAATATGTGCACTTTTTACTAAATCATGAGAGGAACATACTATCATGTACTTGTGGCTGACATACACAAAGTAAACCAATGCTGCTGGTGGGAAATGCAAACTGGTCCAGCCTCTATGAAAAGTTGTATGGAGGTTCCTCAGTCTACTAAAAATGGAGCTACCATATGACCCAACAATCCCATTCTTAGGGATTTATCCAAAGGACACGAAAACATGAACTCAAAAGAATACATGCACCCTTATTTTTATTGCAGCACTTTTTATCGTAGTAATACTTGAAATCAACCCAAATACCCAAAAATAGATGACTGGATCAAGAAGATGTGGTATATATACTGTTGAATACTATTTAACAATCAAAAGAGATAAACTAGGGCCATTTGCAGAAGCATGAATGGATCTTTAATGGATTATGTTCAGTGAAATAAGTCAGAAGGGAAAAGAAAATTACTGGATGGTATCACTTATAGGAGGAATATAGGGGGTCAAGGAACAAAAATAATAACAACAACAAAAAAAAACCACAACTACTAATCAGACACATTCTACAGGAAAAAGAAAGGGATTGGGATCAAGGCAGAGATGGGAAGAGCACAAAGGACTATGGTGATGGTGCACAGGTGAATTGGTGGTGGAAGTTGTATGGGGACTACACCTACAAAAGAAAACAAATATTGTAAGAATAAAATATATAAATTTTAAAAAGGAAAAAAAAAAAGACCTGGAGGAGGCACGTGGAGCAGAGAGACATGTAAAAATAACTTTCCTTGCTTCTTGGTCCTAAACTGGTTAAAACAGATGTGGGCAAGAGATCTGTGGGGAGGTTAACAACGGCAGCTTTTATCTTGATTTTAATTTTGCTCTTTTCCTCCTGAACTTGTGTTTTCGACCCTTCTTTATGTTTCCCTGCCAGAAGTTGCTTTCACCCATGAGGAAATGGGTAACTTTGGGTGCTTAATTTAAAGATTATATTCTGGGCCTCTCTGGTGGCACAGAGGGTTGAGTGCCACACTGTGGAGCTTCCACAGCCACTGCAGTGCGGTCCGATCCCCAGCCAGGGGAGTGACCCACATGGCGCAGTAGACCTCTCCTGCCTCTCCTGCTGCTCCCCTCAGCAGTGTATTTCGGTCGGTCTGCCTGATCTGCTCCACACTCTGTCTCTGGTGAATCCTCTCACTGCCCCCACCCCTGCACCTCTGACCTGTACCCCAGCTCTTGTATGCATAAATAATAAACAAAATCTTTTTAAAAATAAAATAAAACCTATAGTCTTTGTCTTTTCTGTATTATACACTAATTGTATTAAAATTCCTTTCCATTTAAGTTCTATATGTTTGTCTTAATGCAAAAAATGACAAAACCTATTTAGAGCAGACAGGTTTGGGGGTCCTGGGTACCCCTCTCCCTGCCCTGTAACAGGTTCAAGTTCATTGCCTTCTTTGCTGAGGAACTTGGGGAAATCAGTGAACCTCTCTTAGACTCAGCTTCCCAGGATTGAGTTTTATGGTTCAAAAATTAAAACGAATATAAAAATGATTTGTGATTCATAAAACTGTTCATCAAATGTAAGGGGTCATTATTTCTTGCTAATTATGTTAGATCTGTTGTCACTTACCCAGCCAGCAGCGATCAAGGGATCCTTATGGATGATCCATAAGTTAAGAAGTTAGAGTAGACGTATTTTTAGATAATGTGGGGCTACCCAGTTATTACTCCAAATCACACATTTGTTTCTCATCCTACCAGATGTTAGTTTTTCATTAAAGAAATTGAGGCACACTAGGGAAATCCTACATTTGTATCCTTTCTAGTCTGTATTTTCTATCTAACATTCACATTGAACTGTGTGTATGTGTCTGTCTTTATTTTTGCCATTTTGCTTTTCTTACATCCTTTTCTTCTAACTCTTTGGGTGTGTAGCATCTCTTAGAGTCTGGGAATGAAGCAGTAATTGGTGGGAGCCATCTCCCCTGCTTCCTGGCTGGGCAGCCCTTCAGGCCCCCTCCCTGTCTCTTATAAGGGATCAATTACTTACCATCAGGCAGTTTCCTTCTTTCTTTTGGAAGGAAACCTGTTCAGAGCAGCCCCGTTGGGACCGGGGCCCTGGGCAGTGAGTGTCCGGGAAGGGAGGTCCAGATCCTGCCGCACTGCCAATGTGCAGTTACACTCGTGGATGCTGACAGCAAGCGCTGCAGAGAGCTCAGTCCCATCTCTGGCATCCTCCTGCCATCGATGAAGGGTTAAGGGCATCCAGAGGGAGACAAGAAGACCCTGACCTTTACGCTAGGAGGGTAGACACAGAGGAAAGGGGGAAATCAACTGGGAGAGAATTAATACACACTGAGCGCCTATTCTGCTCTAGTCACTGCTAGATACTCTACTTACTGTTGACCCATTTAATTTAATTCTCACAGAGCCCTGTTAAATAAGAATTGTTAACCCTATTTTCTGGATGAGGTGTTAAGACTCAAAGGGGGGGCTGTGGAGCTGGGAATCAAACCAGAGCTGTCTGACTCCAGAGTTCTAGCTCTTTCTATCAGTCTGCAATCTCTTAGGCCAATGCCAAAGGAGAGAGGCCATGTCCCTGCCACTGGAGACCGAAGCAGAGTGGCTAGTAACAGTAACTGGGTATTTGGACAATTTTAACTACAGGTGTCTAGTTAGTAGCAGCCGTGCATCAATTTGAGAGAAACATGCATTTGGCCTTAAAAAGATACTTCACCACCTCAAAGTCCCCCAGACCTACAAAGCTTCACAGAACTGCACAGAGTCAAGGGGATCTGGTATTTTCCAGAGTAGGCATGGCTTAGTATCAGTCCTCAATCCTAAACAAATGCAGAAACCAAGGTGTGGAGAGATACTTCCCCAAAGCCAACTAGTAAAGCCAAGGAGTTCTGGGGACCATCCAAAAGCACTGTAGTTGGTTGGTTTTTGATAGAGAAGGCGCCTTTGGCCATGGCACTGAAAGTTCAGGTGTGGGGGTGAGGGGGGGTGTCACTAACACAGACTGTAATGCAAATGGCGCCCCCTGGAGCACAGAATGAGTACGGCATCTCCAAGAGTTTATTTTTTCATTCATTGGTTGTTCCACATTTTTTGTCTGGTTTGACTCATTGACATGGGCTGTGTGGGGAAGTTGTAGAGCTGAATTAACACACTAGCTGAAGGTGTTGGGGACAGTGGTGGGCACTTGAGGTGGTTTAGGGAGCTGTGCTGGGATGACATACACAGAACACAGCCCGATGGACATGCTTCACGCTCGGGTACCTAGGCAGGGTGTTGGGGACCTGTATTTATAAATGGTGAAGGGGCATACTAATTTGCTAGGCTTGCCAAAGCAAAATGTCGTAGGCTGAGTGGCTTAAGCAACTGAAACTTATTTTCTCACAGCCAGGATACTGGAAGTCTGAGCTCAGGGTGTCCTGGTTGCGGCTTCTCTGCTTGGATGGCAGGTGACTGCCTTCTCTCTGTCTTCACCATCATATGTCCACCCTGGCATCTGCTGCGTGTCCAGGCTTCCTCTTCTCATAGGCACACCAGTCAGATTGGTGGCCTCCAGAGGGAGACAAGTGGCCTCATTTAACTTAGTTACCTCTTCCAAAGTCCTGTGTCCACATACGGTTACATTCTGAGGTACTGGAGGCTAGGGCTCAATATAGGAAATTTGAGGGCACAAAATTCAGCCCATAACAAGGGACACAGAGAATGAGAACAATAAGAGGGGGCGCCTGGACTTCTCCAGGCTTGGGCCAGTATGGTGAGAGGGAGAGTAAGAGGGCTCGGGAATGGATGATGGGGAGTTTTCTGGGGGTACCCATGTGAGAGGATGGGCTGATGGAGGAACAGACATCCCACTGCCCACAGAGCCTGGTGCTGCCTCCATCAGCCCCTGGGCACAAGTCTGAGACCTTTTGGTGGCTCCAAGTAGCCTGATCTAAGGACTGACGCAGGGTAAAAAAGCTATTTGTGGTGGAGAGTAAGCCGGCTAGAGAAGAAGGTCTGGGAGAGCAGGCCAGTGAGGGTGGTTAAACAAGAGCAAGGGCGTTAGTAGGGGGTGGTGAAGGTCACTGGGCTGTGTGTGTCTCAGGAGCCTTGGCAAATCCAGTGAATCTTGTGAGCCTTGAATTGTAATGGGGCCTAGTACAGTTGTCGTTGGCTATGGTAAGTAAGTCCAAGAAGACCCACTAATGCCAGGGACCCACTCGTGTCTTGAATACCCACTAAAGCCACACAGCAATGAATTCAGATTGGTGTCCTTGACATCTGGGTTCAAATCCTGATGTCTCCACTAATGTTGGACATTAGTCAAATTATTTCATCTTTCTAAGCTTCTGTTTCTCCCTTTGTGAAGGGGGTTGGTCATATGTACTCTGGAGAGTGCGAACATTAAATGAATTGGTGTCTAAGTGGTTAGCAGCGTGCCTGGCATGCTTCAGTGTTCAATAAATGAGCATGATTTTAAATTGGTAGCTGGCAAGCTTCTGCTCTCCTTCCTCACCCTGGCTGCACCTCCTCCCCTAGGCAGCATTCTCTGACCAGGCTCACAGGCCTGCTGCCCTGTAGCTGCATCTGGGCTCTTGTGGCTTCACTTTGGGTTCCCAGGTAACTGACTTTGGCTTGTTGTCCTGAGCGTCCTAGAAACATGGTCTCCAGAGCAAGGAAGAACCTCACTTCTCTTCTCCCCACATCACTCCTTGGGCCCAGAGCAGATTTCTGCCCTCAGGGCTGAGCCCGGTGCCTGACTGATTGACTCCCTGTGGCTCACTCCTGGTTCCTCCCTGGCAAACAGTCCCCGGCTGTGTCAGCTAGACACCAGGCAAGACCTGCACGCCAGCTGTCAGCAGCTCCACTTGAGTCGAGGCCTGGCTCTGTGCCTGAAAACTTCCGGGAGTCTCTCCTCAGGGCTGCCACCCATCTGCCTGGCTGATGGGGGAGGCCAGCTATGTCTTCCCCTGGCAGGTGATGACATTTGAGGGGTATGTCTACATGGAGATCCCATCGGTTCTTCTGAATGTGAACTGAGTCTTATGTGTTGATCGTTTGAGTCATTAATTCAGCTAATACTTTACTGAGTCACTGCTGTGTACCACACACTGTTCTAGGCACTGGTCGCAGTAATAGGCAAGTCTCTGCACTAGGTGACTGCAGGGGACTGGTCAGTGCTGGGAGCAGAAAGAGGACAAGCAGATCAACAAGAATGTGCCCACTCAGAATGATGTCGAAAATACAACCAGGTGACCCAAAAAAGACTGACATCTGCTAGTCCTTTCAAAACATGCTGTTCCCCTTTTAAGTGCTTCCTGTTGTAGAGTAAGAGAGACTGCTCTTAGCCCTCCTAAACCTCACAAACTGAAACTGAACACAGAAGGGGTTGAGAAGGAGGGAGAGACGCTGTGTTGAGAGCAAGAAGCCATGGCTGGTCCACCAGGGAGAAGCATCTCAGGGACTTGGCTTCACTTGGAGCTGTAACTTCAGAATCGAGAGTAGTGGGATACAGTAGGCGCTCACAAGTGTCTCCTAGCTCAGAGGACGGAGCTATGAGGAATAGCAGATGTTACAGAGAGGTAGAGCACCGAAGACTAAAAGGAAGCCGTCCAGCAAACGAAAAGGGCTGCTTCCTGAGGCAGGAAGTTCCCCAACCCGGGAGGATTCAGAAAGAAACTGGTGACCACATGCTGGACTATGGATCTGATTGACAGGGAGTCCCTCTATGTCCCTTCCACACCAAGGGCCTGCCGTCCCGTCACCACCTGTACCCAGGCCTAGCCTACCTGGCCTTGCTTGCGGACAATCTTGGAGTTGTCCACCAAGATGAGCCCTGGCTGTTTAGCATTAAAAGGGAAAATCTCTTGGAAATAGACTCCCCTTCCCTGACACTATACCTCTGTCCCCGTTTTATTTTTCTGTATCAAATTGCTAATGGTAAAATTGCTGGGCACATGGCACGGCCGTGTTTTTCCTTTATAGCCCCTTGTTCCTACCAGTTGGCTGGTGGAGAAAACAATTTCAGCATTGGCCTGAGATGCAGGCTGGAGGACAGAGAATAACCAGGGCCATGCGGGTGTGGAGTCCAGTGACTGGGGCCGCGAGGGCCTCAGCCACCATATGCCAAGAACTCCTGCCCCAAGCCCCACACCAGCTCACCAGGCTGCTCTCCAGCCACACAGACTGTCCACACAGCCGCTGTCTAGAGGAGTTGTGGGTTGAGCACAGTTGTCCCTTGCCCGCCACCCCTTCGTGTCTCCTAATGGGTCTGGTGTAGCTGTGGTCTGGCCACATATTGATTTTCTATTTCTAGGCTTCCTTTCCAAATGGCCTCGATGTTGCTACCTGTGTTGGTGCGTCGTCTCAGAGGGAGGTCCCCAAAGGCAAGGGATGTGTCTGTCTTGCTCTTTATAGGGAACTGCGTTTGTCACCTCTGGGTGTTGTTGTTATGTTTTTTGGTTTGTTTTGATGTGTTTGGCGCTTTGTTTTTTGGCAACCATGCCATCTCCTCGAGGACTGTTGATTTGCTTATAAAGCAAAGGAAGAGACAGTTGATGCACCAGGGGTTCTCCGGCTCGGGGCATGAGCTGGATCTCCCCTGAGCTTTTTATTTCTGGACAGTTCCTCCATGGCTGCTCAGGCCTGGGGGAGTGATGTCACCCTCTGTTTGTTTGTTCATTCATTTGCTTATTGATTCACTTATCTGTTCAGTTAACTAGTTTATTGAGGAATTTCTGTGAGCCCATTCCTGGACTTAGTCTCCAGGAATGTGAGTATTTTAGCAAGAGCCACCCCTAACCATACATCTAATGGGAAAGAGACGTGTGACCCAATAAGTGCCATGCAGCACAGCAAGGAGGCCCCATAAGAGAGGCAGGAGATAGGCAGTGAAATGCACAAGACCGAGCCAAGACTCGGACCGAGCTTCAGTCCTCACTCCCACTTTTCCTAGTTTTGTGACCTACTTGAGCCCGTTCCACCAGTAGAATGATAATGCCTGTCTTCTAGGATGTTGCCAGGCAGAATTAAACTAGATAATACCTTGGCAACATGCTGTAAGTGCGGGCCCTTCATCTTCAGTGTCTGGGAGACTATAAAAAGAGCCTGTCACTCTGTCTGGAGCTGGTAGGAGGGCTTCTCAGTGGAGGTGTTGTTGGACTTGATCCTATAGCACAGAAACATTTGTCCAGATGATGATCACAAACAGAAATAAGAAGCACTTCCTTAACCCCCGAACTCAGGAATGACTTGAGTGTGGGGCAGGTGACAGGGGATACAGGTGGAGAGGAGAGCAGAAATCTGGTGTGAGTCTCAGGGGCCAGCTAAAGATTTTATTGTAAACAGCAGGGCCATAGCAGAGGTTTTTAAGCAGTGAAGGATGTGTGCTGATCTGTTTTCGGATAATAACATTGCCCAGCAGTGTGGAAGGATGGTACGGGAGGAACAGCAGGTGCGTGTGGTTCAGGGAGAGACTACAGGCAGCCATTAAACTGACATCTATTGAGCAGCCAGGTGAGCATTGAGATACAAAGATGGATTAAATAAAATTCCTGTGGGAGACAGATAAACAGGGAACACAATAAGCTGTGGTAAGAATGACGTGAGAGCAGCACAGGTCCTGGGAGGGTCTGATCAAAGAGGCCGTGAACACAGTCATGGCACTGCACCACCCCCAGGGCTGCCGTTCACAGTCAGCCATGTCAGGTGGTCGTGGTACTGGAATTGTCCGGGAGAGAGAGGATGCCACTTAGGACCAAGGGAGAAACAGCTCAGGAGAAGATTCATTTAACTCGAAAAAGTAGTCCTGAGTTGGAGGTGATGATTAGGCTGAGGTGAGGACCGAGAGGCAGGAAGGCGTCCAGGGCCTTCAGAGAACAACCCCGTGGGGAAGGATGGGAAGACTTCTGAGGGGCTGGGGATGGAGGTTGAGCCCCACGTGTCAGTGAGTACATAGCTGCGTGGTCTCTTCTGGGGAGACGGGCCTGGGGAGGGACTGGGGTTTGGGCCGGCCGCTCTGCTGCCTGAGACTCACTCTCCTCATCTTGGAGCCCAGCACCATGAGGGCTGATCTTCTCCATGCCCTGGGTTCTCCTGCTGCTTCCAATCCCTTCCATGCCCCCCTCACAGAAGCAGATTCCAGTCTCAGCAACATGACCTTCTACGAACGTGTGTGGCGACATGCAAATCTACCTGACGCTGTGTGGAGGGATAATGCAGGTAGTGATTTGGTAAAGCCCCGAGACTGATGTTAGGCTGCTAGCAGTCAGCATCACGAGGAAGGGAGGACGGGAAGGGCTTTGGTGAGCGGGAGTGGGGAGGAGGTTGGCTATTTGACCTCTTCAGAGCATCTGTAGCTGCAGGAAGGTGGCGGCACAGGAGGCAAGGTTCGGGATGGTTCTGGACAGACGGGTCAAGGAAGGAGAGTCTTGGAGCCCTCGGTGGCTTTTATTCTTCATTTAGTAGAGGTGGCCAGGTACATGGCAGGCAGGGGTGCTGGGGGGGCCGGGAGGCTGGCAGGCCTCCCAACCCCCGGTGCATCTCACCCCCTCGGCTGCTTTCTGCTGCTGCTACTCGTCGGTGCTCTCAGTCCTGTTGGTTCTGTAGGTGGGTCCTCGCAGTTCTGGTGTCATGATGCCGCCCATTTATGCCCGTGTCCCAACTCAGGTGTGCCCACTTGCGCATGCCCACCCTGGAACGCTCACAGCAGCGCAGGTGTCCATCATCAGTGGTGGGAGGGTGGAAATACCTGATTGTTCTCTAACCCTACAGCATCTTTCTGGGGAACTAAGTTCAAGAGCCTTCTTAGACAGTCAGAGAATTGGTTGCACTGCCCAACCTCTCTTGCAGTTCCTGGTGGCAGGGGGAGGCCAGGGTGGGTAAGGCTAGGGAGAGGAGGAGCCACAAGCCAGCCCACAGAGTCAAGGCCTGGGAAGAAGGCAGCGATGTGGCCCTCCCTGGGAGGACAGGAGTGTGGCAGGTGACTGAGTAAGGTTTCCAGGTGAACATGCAGATGAGGGAGACAAAACCTGGGTGTCCGGGCGTGGTGTGCCGACCCTCAAACCTGTTTCATCAGGACACAGCTAGGATATTCAGAGCATCTGCGTCCTTGGCTGAGCCCTCACCTCGTCTCTGTTAGCAGAACCTTAGCTTCCACTTGAGCAGTGTGGGCGCCAGTCCCTCAAGAGCTGCTCTAAGATGAGGTGAGACTCTGGAAAGGAAAGCACTCCATAGTCCGCGAAGCAGCGCTGTAACGGGGCAAGTGTTTGCTGAGCGCTTGCTAGGTGCAGGCGCGCTCGGTGTGCTTTACGCGTGCGCACCGCCTCCTCCGCCCTCGCAGCGACCTGGAGTCCAGCAGAAATTCTCCCTGTTTCGAGGAGACACAACACATGCAGATGGGTCCGGTGCCGCTGGTCAGGCAGGCCAGCGCCAGCCCTGCCCTGCCTCTCTGCGCTTACTGACGAGTAGGCCGTGCCTGAGGCGTGTTGGTCGTGTGGCAGCTCCTTCCACACCCACCGCGAAGGGGTGGCTGGTGAGGCGAGAGGGAAAGCTGCGTGCAGAGTGGGTCTTCAAGTCCACGCTGGGAAAAAAGTGGATGGAAAGTTCCTTAAAAATAAAAATAGTGGGCCTCCCTGATGGCACAGTGCGTTAAGCAACGCACTATGAAGCAAACCGCAGCCACTGCAGCACGAGTTCGATCCCTGTCCCGGCCAGGAAGAGGACCCACATGGCGCAGCAGACCTCTGCTGCCTCGCCCGCTGCTCCCCTCAGCAGTGTGTTTCAGTCAGTCTGCCTGTTCTGTTCCCCGCTCTGTCTCTGGTGAATCCTCTCACCTCCCTGGACTCTGGCCTGTACCCCAGCTCTTATATGCATGAATAAATAAAATCTTTTTAAAAAAATTTTAAAAATAAAAATAGTGACACAGTGGCATCTCCTCTCTCTTAGGGTGGAGAAGACAAGCACAGGACTGCAGACTGCCCGCCTTGGTCCTGCTTTGGCCCACCTCCACCCTCAGGTGGCCCCTTATGCTCGCCTCCCCTCCCCCAGCCCAAGGCCTCCGCCCCAGCCGGGATCAGATATGGCCTTTGTCTTTCTGCCTGAGTGCTCCCTTTCAGGGGAAAAAGGCCTGTGTCTGGGAACACTGGTAATCCAGGGGAGTCTGAGGGGCAGCTTCAGGAAGTTGGACAGGGCTCCCCAAGTATAGTGCCTTTTCTCTTCATTGTCTTCCCCAAGCCTGGGTACCCCAAAACTATTGAGTCCCAAGGCTATGAGGGAAACTACTGATTTTCTGGGTCCCCGCACATGGGGAGAGGAGGAAACAGCAGAAAATGTGCCTCAGGAGAGGCCGTGAGGAGACATGACAGGGCGGTGGGTAGCGATGTCGGGGTGAGGTGCCCTCCCCTGCTCTCTGCAGACCCACCAACACCAGCACGGGGATGAAGGGGCCCAGGGCTCCTGGTGGCCGTGGGCTGCTGACTGTGGCTGTGCTCTCCCAGAGGAGGAGCTACGCTAACTAGCTTAAGGTGATGGAGAAGCATGATGCGGATGACGAAAAGGTTAAAGCAACTTCATGTAACCTTATAATCATGGTTATCACAATAGCCATACCTACATGGTGTCCAGTATAGCTGACCGCTGTGTGTGCTTCAGTCCGTCAAGTTTGGTCGTGTTTATAGATGAAGAAACTGAGGGTCAGTGGGGTCGCTTTTCCATGGGCACATTACCCCTGAGGCAGCATGACACTGTGGTGGAAACCATGCTCTTTGATGCCAGAGAACCTACTGATTAGACTTATTTTTCTATCCAGCTCTGCAAATTACTAGTGTTGTGACATTAGGCAAATTACTTAATTTCTTTTGGCCTCCCCATTCCCATCTGTGAAATGGGGTTAATAATTGTGTCATAAGAGTAGATGTCGAGGGTTCGGTGAGACAATCGCAGAGAGCAAGAAGCTTGAGATCTTGCACATCCCTTCACTTAGCAGGTGTGAGCTGGATGCAGGTTCAGTGCACAGGACTGTGCCACATGGTAGGTGGCAAGGTGGACCCTGCCTTTGTGCAAACAAATAATGCCTGCAAGGGCCTGCAAGTGCCACGTGTGGGAGCATTATGTTTGGAAAAGGCAGCCAGCGTCGGAGTGGAGGGGAGCGTGCTTCTGCCTGCCTCCAGTGAGAGAAGCCCGAGCCCTGCTGCTCCGGGGCCAGTGTGATTTCTGCCTGGAGGGGCACTGGCCCTCAGTAAGAGAGGCTCAGGCCAGGCGAGCTCCCATCCTTCCTGGGTGTCCTCTTTAATGGGAAATGGACAAACTGGACTTTCAGAAAGGAGGGCAGTGGTAACATTCATCTAGTCACACAGTATTCTTAAAGAGCCAGCTGCTTTTTCCAAGTGGTGAGGACAATGCAATGGTCAAAATGTGGATCTCATAAGGCCCATGTCAGGGAGAAAGACAATAGTAACTTTAAGTACATATATGGCTAGTTGGGTACATGCTGTGGGGAAAAATAAAGTAAGAGAAAGGGAGTCCCAATGTGGTGGAGCAGGGTACAACTCCAAGTATTTTGATTAGGCCAAAATTTACCTAGAAGGTGACACATGAGAAACTATCTGAAAGAGGAAGAGCCATATTAAGGAGCGAAAGCGTTCTAGGCAGAAGGAACAGCAAATGCCAAAGCCCTAAGGTTGGAGAGTGCCTGGAAGGGCCATCGTAAATAGTGTAAAGTGAGCGAGAGAACAGAAGTCAGGGGTGTGTGTGTACAAGTCATGAGGGTTGTCATAAAAAAATATGCTAACCTACCTTTATTGTGGGGCCTCTTTGCTGTGCTTCATGACATTTATCAAGGGTTCCCAGAGTTCCCCCTCAGGTTTTATAATTCAATAAAAGTCACAGAACTTAGGAAGTGTCATGCTTAGTTACAGTTTATTGTAACAGATACAAATGGGGAAAACTAAGTAGAGTGGAGGCAAGGTCTGAGTGGGCCCCAGAGGTGCTGAGAGCTTCCACGTCCTCTACCTGCAGAGCCAGGCCACCAGCCTCCTGGCTCCTCCAGAAGCTCTCCTCTGAGGCTCAGTGTCCACTGTTATTGGGGTTTCAATATTGAGCCATCGGCCCTGATACTGAACTCAGTCTCTGACTCCTCTCCTCTCCCTGGAAGTGAGAAGGTCAGTCTGATATTGGTGGCCCAAAGCCCCAACCCTCTAATCAGGACTTTACAGCAAGAGAAACCCCCAACACAGTTCATGCCTCCTTAGCATAAATCCAGGTGTGGTCAGAGGACTGAGCAGGGATAACAGAGACACTCCTGTAGTGGGGAAATCCCAAGGGCTCAGAATGTTTTAGGAAGCCAGAAAAAAGACTCACTTGTTATAGGATGAGGACATTGAAGGAATAACTAGGACCTGGGTTTTCACTTTGAGTAGAATGGGAAGTTGGTGGTAGGTTTGGAGCAGATGAGTGATAGAATGTAGTGTCTGTTTTAACAGAATCCCACTGACTGGTATGTTAAGAACAGCCTGCGAGGAAAGGCTGGGGGATCCATTAGGCAGCCACTACGGTAATCCAGTCACAAGATGAGGGCATGGGCAGCGGGCACATGCAAGATGAGGCCATGCAAAGGGGTCCACTTATAGAATTATTTTGGAATTAGAACTAGCAGGATTTCCGGATAGGGTAGGTGCAGGCTAAGAAAGACAGAAGAGTAGAGGAGGACTCTAAAGTTCTTTCTTGAGGAAGGACCTGGAGGTCATTGTAGCAGAGACCAGCTTTGGATATGTTAGTAAGTGATGCCAATTAGACGCCCAAGTGATGATGCCGAGTGAGCAATTTGGTGGATGTGGCTGGAGCTCGTGGGAGGTCTGAGCTGGGCTAGAACATTAGTGTGGAGGTGATATTGCAACCCTGTGACTGGATGCATTCACGGGAGTGAGCAGAGAGAGACAAGAACTAAGGACAGGACCCTGGGACCTTGAATCACTGTGACCCAAAGATAAGGAGGAACCACCAAGGACGCTATTGACAGGGCAGGACAATAGGAGGGGCACCTATAGGAGGAGAACTGGGTCCTGCCAGCCCAGGAGGCGATGGTCAGGGGTCAGTGGGGTCAAGGGTAACAAGCAAGACAAGGACGGAAATGTGGATTAACGATGGATTTTGCAACCTGGAGGTCAACGTGACTACATTTCTGGCATGAATTCGTGAGACGATAGCAGGAGAGTTCTGTATACAACTATTCTCAAGTAGTTTTGCTATAAAGGAGAGCAGAGAAATGGGAGATGGGATCAAGAGTTGTTTTGTTTTGTTTTTAAAGAGAGAAAATTTAGCCCACTTTATGCAGATGCCCCTAGAGAGGAAGTAGCAGTTTAAGAAACTGGGGATGTTTGGCCATGAAAAAAAGAGACTCTGGGGGCATGTCATAACTCTCCTCACATGCTTAAAGGACTGTCATATGGAAGAGAATTAGATTCATTCTACGCGACTCCAGAGAGAAGAACTAGCACCAGTGATTAGGAGCTACAAAGAAGGGAATCCTCGCACAGCCTAAATAAGAATTCCATCCTCACATGCGTCCATTTATGTATTCATTCACGAAATCCTTGTTCATTGCTTCCAGCGTGACCAGCACTGGCCCAGAACAAAGTCCTGCTGAAGACTCAGTCGCTCTGGCCCCTGGAGGAGGCCAGTGGGGCACACAACTGTGTGCAAAGTGCTGACAAGGGCCCATCTGACTGGGAAGGGGAGGGATGGGGATGGGGTTCAGGCTAAGGTCAGACTGGGCAGGGGAGCCATAAACGCCCGCTGAGGATATTCCACCTTCTGATAACTGAAAATCTATTTGGCCTAAATAAATGAGGCTTAAAAAGGTACTCGAACCTCAGTTATCAGGTACATTTTCTGGATGACTGAACCATGTAGATACAACCTTAATAAAAATGATGACTGATAGATGGGTGGTGCTTTATCATTTACAGAGCACATTTAATCCTCACAACAGCCCTGCCAGGCTCAGTGTGTGGGCCCTCTTTTATAGCTGGGTTCATGAGGCTCAACAGCAAGCCTTGCCTAAGGTCACATAATTGTTATACAGACAGAGCTGGGGCCAGAGCACAGTTCATGGGTCCCCTGTCCAATGCACACACGCTTCTCAAGCAGCACAGTGCTCAAAAGCACTTTGGGGCCGGGGCTGGGTCTATTGTAAATGTTTCACACCCCAGACCCCTTCCCCGGGTTTCCTAGAGCTTTCCAGAGTCTGGTTCCCACAAAATAATCTGCTCCAGTTAAGTCAGTTTCTTGCCCTTTACCTGGCACATTCCTGCTCCTCCCCTCTCACCCTGACCTTACCCTTTTCCTCAGCCTTGTGTTGCATTCCAGAAAATCTCTGGACTCAATAGCAGCTTAAAACTGAGACTCCTCAAACTTCTTGAACTAGCAGCCTGGGCTCCTCTGATGTAAAGAGGGAGAGAGATCCAAACACTGTAAATAAGAAGGATGGAAGGAAAAAGGGTAGAGCAATGACAGTAATGATAAGAGTAACGCCTCACCTTGGGCTTGCTTCCTATGAGGAGATACTAATATCGGCTCCATTTTACAGATGAGGAAACTGAGGTACCTCAGAGAAGTACAGCACTTTGCCCCGGTTGAGTAACAGGGCTGGCTACCTAGTCAATGCCTTTAGCTGTTGTACTGTCTGCCTCCCTTCCCAGGAAAAAGGAGGAGAGATATGCAGTCTAAGGAAGGCCTTTGTTCAATGAGAGCTTTTGAGTCTCCCTGAGCTGAAGCAAAGGGGGAAGAAATAGATTAGTTCCTGCCCTCAGTAAACTCACAGCTACAGAATCACAGAACATCAAAGCAGGAAGGGATCTTGGAGAGGTCATCCAAATTGGGACATAGGGAGGTGTAGTGAAACACCCACGAAAGGAGAAGGAACACACACTTTTGCACACGTACAAAAATAGCATCAGCATACAAGTCAGCAGTTCCACATGGGCCCTTGGCACTGTATCGAGCACCTGTTACAGTATACTTGGTGCTGTGCCAACAGTCCTCGCCCCACAGCTGGAGGGAGGAAATAATATGATGTGAACCCACTTAGTACAAAGCACTGGACATGTTTGAGACAAAATGAGCAGTCCAATTTAACAGGAGTAGACTTACTTTTCAGAGAGGAGTGGAAGGCAAGTTAGAGATGTTAAGGGATTAATACAAACTGAACTTGGAGGTATATAGAAAAGAAGTCTGATGACTTATCAGGGAAGGCTTCCTGGAAGAGGGAGCATTTGAACAGAAAAACTTGGTTCAGCAAGTGAGGAGGAAGAATGAATAAAATATCTGCAGGACAAAGCAGTGTGGGAGGGGGAAAAGAAGGAGAAAATTGACTCTGAGTTCAGTTCATTTCAATGATGTTCGTTGAGATGTTACTACAGTAGATTTGGACTTCCTTGATTGGCATAATTAATGAATTAAAAAGAACAGCATCTGTCCTCAAGGAGCTTCTAGTTCAGTGCTTCACAGAGTCAGGATGTGTGTGCCTTGGAAACTCAGACTGGGGCTTCGGTCCAGGCTGGGGGTTTAAGGAAAACTCCTGGATGCTAAGCTTGAACTGTCTTGAAGGCTCAAGAGCAGTGAGCCCAACGGCAGAGGAAGGAGCACTGAAATAGGATGCCGCTTGGAATGTGCAAAAACCTCTGATGCTGGAGTTACTAAAAGGCGAAGAACACTTTGGAAAGAACAGAGATGATGCTAAAGAAGAAACAAGGTTGGACAGGACCTAACTCAATTTGAACTTCATCTGAATTCTCTGGGCAGCCACTACAGGGTTTTACACTGGGTGGTGATAGTAGACTTGTATTTTAGAAAGATCATTCTGGAAACTGAAGAATGGATTCGAGGGGACCAGGCTAGAGGTAGGGAAACCAGTTGGGAAGTTACTGCACTCGTCCAGGGAATGATGAGGAAGATTTCACCAAGGGAGAAGGCGTGGAAGGGGAGAAGCAGATCGAGACCCATTTAGGAAGGATGTTCTGTGGTGCCTGCATGAGGCAAGGGAGGAAAGGGTCCAGGATGAGTGCCTGGTCAGTGGCAGAGGACTAAGGCAGTCAGTGACCTCTGACTGCTCATGGAAAGGTCACCAGTCCAATTAGCAGGAGGAGGTCATCCAAGCCAGAGCACACTGCTGTCAGGGGCTGAACTGGTCTCGTGGTGGCTGACAATTCCTGGAAACTCATGGATGAAGTCCAAGGACTTGGCAGTTTTTCAGGCTTACAGTCAAATATCTGCCTGGAGGTGGAGGTTGTGGGGAGAAGGGTTCTGTGTGTTTGTGCACATGTGTGTATGTGTTGAACGCAGTTGAAGCGAATATGTAGACTATTTGGCCGGATTCCTGGGCCCCAGGACTGCTGCACCTCCAGCAAGTGTGACACCCGAGGCAGCAGCACCCCCAGTGGCCCCTGCTGACAACAGAGGAAGCATCTCAAGTGCCCGCATGCCAGGATTCTACAGGGGGCAGGGATATCAGACAGAGAACTTGGAGGATAACAGGAGTGGGAGAGTATTGCTTATTACAGTAAGGAGTCTCTTAATCTTGAAGGCCACTCAGCACCACAGTCAAGTGCTCCGTGTTTAAGGACCCTTAGGACAGGGCTGGGGTGGCGGGTGGAGACGCCACCTGATGAGGAGAGAGACCAGAGTTATGCATCTGGCTTTGCTGTTGATCAGCTCTGTAGATTTGGAGAATTTGTTTCACCCCTTTGGGCCTCAGTGAAAGAATACTGGAGTAGATCACCTCGCCTGGATTTCTTCTAGCTCTAAAATCCCACCATTCTGAAGGAAGCAGTCAGATAGCTGCCGTCCATTTTATCCTTTCTAGTCTCACTGTCTGCACATTTCCAAAATCTTATCTTTTCTTGGAAATTTGAGAGCAGAAAGTCCTCCTTCGTATCTACCCCTTCTTTCTCCTGCTTCAGATAAGCCTTACTGGGGAGAATGAACATCTATGTTCACCATTGCTCAGAACAAAGGACCCGCCCCTCAGGCTCCAGTGTTGGGGAAGTGCCCCAGCTGTCTGATGTGCAGGTGGGGAGGGCCCAGCCACTGGCAGGCTAGGGACTCAAAGGCAGCCCAGTGCCCTTACAAGGTTTGCTCACGTCATACTCAATGCTTCTTGGTCTTCCTACCTCTGTGCCGTGCTCCTATTGTTCCTTCTGCCTGGAAGGGCCTTTCCTTCCTATGGCCTCTCCTGCTGACCCCAGCTCCTCCTCCCATCATGCATCACCTGCGGTCACAGGTGGTGGCTGTTAGTGTTACTGGTTTCATGGTACTACAACAAGGCCCCGGATGATGGAGGTGACATGAATGAAATAATAGCAATGGCTAATATTTTAACATGTTTGCTATGTGTCCATCTCATCTCATCCTCACAACTGTCAATGCTGCCAGCCACCACCACATGGCCACACCAGCTCCAGAGCCCCAGACTCTCTACTACACTTCTGCTTATTTCCTCTCTGTAAGGACACAGGAACAGATACCCGCTGTCCTCCATGTTACTCTCGCCTTTATCCTAACTCATTTTCTTTTCTTCTCCCGTAGAATGGGGGTAAGAGTCATTTTCCTTAAATCCAACTTCAGAGACTCCTGCCATCATCTACAGGATAAGGGTCACGCTCCTAGAACAACCTTGGAAGACTTAGAATGACCTTGGAGGCTGCGGACGCCCTCTGCAACCTCCTTCTCCGGGGTTCCCATAATTGTCTTCACCATTGCCTGTCACCTAAGCTGGCAGCAATCCCCCTTCTCCTCAGCTTCCACTTTCTCCCAACTATTAAAGCCTGTTTGATTCTGCCGCTCTCATAAATCTCACATCTATTCTACTTCTCTTTATCCATTGTCTTAGCTTTACATCTTTTAATTTCTCTCCAGGAGCAGTGATGCAGCTCCCTGCTGGGCCCACCCTCTCCAATTACTGGCAGAGTAGTCTGTCTAATTCTTTATTCAATCTTCTCAACCACTGTGATGAAATCCAAACTCTTGATCCACTGTGTAAAACTCTACATGATCTGGCCCCAGCCATTTCTACTTTCTCTTTCTCCCTGTCCCTGCCCCTCTCCCTCTCCTCAGAACTAGCTACAGATGCACAGTCCACCGAGAATCTGTGCCTCTGAGCCTTTACTCACATTTATATTCTGCTGAGAATCTCTCCCCCTACTCACCCCTAACGCACCCCCCTTATCTGCTTGGTGAGCACATCGCATTTTTCACATCTTTGTCTAAGTGTTATCCTCTACGAAGTCCTCCTGACCTCCAACCCTCCAGCCAAATTGACTGTTTTTCCTTTGTGCGTCATGTGATAGCCCTTGCAGCCTCTCTTCATTGCATCTGTAACCCCGTGCTGCATTTATGTGTTCAAGTCTGTACTTCCCTCTAAATTCCTTCGGAACAGGAGACTTGTGGGTTTCTCCTTCCATTCTCCTGCACCAGCGTCATAGCCTGATACATACAGGTAAATGCACTTAAAACATGGAGTGGATGAGCAGAGACCCGCCACAATCTGATCCCAGTCTACCTGCCCTTCCTGGTGCCGTAACAATAACAATGCAGCACCTGATAATTGCCATGCACATGTAGCTTGCAAGTGTGCTTAAGAGGATTATCACTTTTAATCCTTACAACCCTGTCTTTCCACAACACACAGTGACCCAGCCACGCCAGACTCCTCCATAGCCACACCACACACGTCCCTGCCTTTGTCCGCACTGTTCTTGTGTCAGAATCTCTTTGATTCCATAACGATTGGTTCAAGGCTTAATTTTGTCCCAGCACAGAGCCTTCTCAGATTCTCTCTCTTCTTTTCCCACTACTGGAAGTAATCATGTCTCTACCGAGTACCAAAGCCAGTGATTGGTCGGGGCCTTATATTTAACTGAAGTTAAATGCTTATAAATGCTTTTATTGTAAATCATTATAAATGCTTCCATATAAATATAAGTCATTATAAATGTTTCCAGGGCAAGGCTTTGCCTTACTAGTTTCCTTCTCTCTGGGGTCCTTAGCATGAACTGGCACATCATAGGTCCCCAATACTTGCTTGCTGATTAAAATACAATAGAATTGAACCAAATCAGTTGTTTAGGTTTCAACATTCTCCCTGGAACCACAGCAGAAGGGTAACAAGAAAGTGGTGGGAATGGACCAGAGCTGAAAATGGACTAGAGGGAGTTTCTTGACAGAAACTCTTTCACACAAGTTAGAAACAATATTTCTTGCCAACAAGTTACCTGGGGATGTTTCTGGATGCTTCATAGTTACTATTATCTAATTTTTTTAATATTTATTTTTATTTATGTATGCATACAAGAGCTGGGATATAGGCTAGAGGTGCAGTGGGTGAGAGGATTCACCAGAGGCAGAGCAGAGACAGAGAGGGGAGCAGAACAGGCGGATCTGCTGAAACACACTGCTAGGGGAGCAGAGGGTGAGGCAGGAGAGGTCTGCCACGCCACATGGGTCAGCTCCTTGGTCTGGGATTGAACTCAAGCTGTAGTGGCTGGCGATAGCTTGATAACACTGAGATTTGAACCCCGGTGCCACCAGGGAGATTCTTACGAACTTTCGGTTATCCCAAACAGCAATGCTGGGTACCAAGCCTATGCCAGGAAGCCATCCTGGAATTTCTCAAGGCAGCCAGCCCCCTGTTCTCAGAGAGCTACACAGTCGAGACCTGGAGGCGTGCATCCTACCGATCCTCTGTCCAGTCCAGGAGGGCCCGGCGGGCAGGCCTGCCCATCTGGGTCCCCGGCAGCAAAGGGGCAGCTGGAGCTCAAGGCTCCAGTCAGTTGTTCTGACGTCCAGCTTACATGTTTTTGCCGCTCTCTACTGAACGCTGCCCCCAGCAAATGACTGTTAGCTCCTCATCATCAGTCTTCCTAGATGCTGTCCAGTTCAACAAATATTTATGTTATTGAGTATCTCTTCTTACAGAGAGGCCCGTGCTGGGGGTACTGCAGGGGGTGGGGGTGGGGTAGCAGGGGAACACGGGAGCCTGTGCTGACAGCCCTCCCTGGCATCGTCAGGCAGGTCTGTGCCCTCCTAGCTGCCTCCTCTCTTGGGCCTCCAGTATCCTTTCCCCCATTAGTGCAACTGGGGCTCTGAGGTGAGGCTGGCACCTGCCTGAGCTTGAGCCCTAAGCACTTGCCACCCACCCCGACCTGCCACTTGTCTCCCTGTGAATGAAAGAGATGGGGCCACGTGTCCAGCCAGGGGTCCCCAGCCTACCGCTGGCCTTCTGAGGGGGAGGAGCCGCGCCTGCGTCTTAAGTTGACATTTGCTGTCATCACCAACAGCTGTTCACTCTCCACTCTCCCGCTCCCCTCAGGCTTTCCTCCACTGCCTTCTGGAGCAAACACAACTGAAGTCCTTTCCTTCTGCACCCCTGACAAAGACAAACTGGCAGGGGGACCGGAATATGTATACCCTTGCTGCATCAAAAGCCCTGGCTCTCCCAGCTCTCCCAGCTCCCCTCGAGCCTAGTAGACAGACCCCCTCCCTGTGCCCTGGCCATCTAACCAGCTCAGGAATGCCAACACACCGTTAATTTGTGTGCTTTGCAAATACTTTATTGGCATCTCATGGTGTTGAAAGTCATGTAATTATGAGCAGAATTTATATGTTACCAGAGCTGCCTGGGCACCCTCCCTGTGTCTCCTTCCAGGCACTGCAAAATATTGAAGGCTGGCTTAGAAGAGAATCAAACCTACCCGGCTTTATATCTGTGCGCCCTGCAGATAAGGTTTTAATTGAAAATTGGTTCGTCTGTTCCCCATGCCTAATTACAAGGCGCCTGCACTGCCAACAGAGCACACAGACGGAAGCCCAGCACCCTCAAGGAAGACCTGGGTAGGTCCCGGGCGGGGGGGGGCTGCTGCGATTTTGATGGCTTCCCTTCTTCCACATCCACCGTCGCGGCCTCTCATTCCTACTGACAAACAGCTCCTGGTCTTGGCAGGCAGGGCTCTCCCTCACCTCCTTCTAACTCTTCATTCTGTGCCTTCCTTCCATGGCTGGTGATTCTCCAGTAAGGAGGGACAGGATGCAGCTTACCAGTCTGCTGGTTCTGTCCTTCTGCGGGAACCTACTCCTCCTGCCCAGTCCTGCCGCATTCTTTCCTTCCAGCTCTGTAGGGCAAAAGGAGCCCTTTCATCAGCATCTTCCAATTCTGCCACTGGACCTGGCCGGATGCCCTTCCCCCAGCCAGTCCACTCATCCCAGCCCTTTATTGTGCCTCCTGGCCTGTTCTGTCCCCTGTTGTCCTGGGAAGTTACCCACGTGGGGCCTGTCATCCATCCAGATCTTCCATCTCTGACTCTGTCCTGAAGATTTGCCTCCTCCATCAGAGGGGTACCCTCCATCCTTGGTAACTCCTCAGAGGGCAGCACCAGGTTATTCAACTGAGGAGGTGCTTAGAGGGGCCCGAGGGGTACAGTGGGGCACGGGCTCCATCTGCCTTCTTTTGGAAGCTCCTGAAGGTTGATCACTGTGAGGTAGGAGATACAGGGGCCAGCTGGGTATCCTTGCTGGGTGGGGCAAAGTGTTTGATTCAAGGTTTCTGACAGAGAGCAAGCACCCAGGGCCTGCCCTGGATGGGTGCGCACGGCCTCCACCCTGAACCACCCTCTCTGGGCCCCGGTCACATGTCACTGCTGTCACATTCGACTCCAACAATAATTCCCCTGCCGGAGAGCAGGAGGAAGAATTCATTTCCCAGCTCCAGCCAGGCGGCTGTGAAATATGATTTCTAAAGTGTTAATAATGCATCACGTTTAGATAGCACTTTACGTCTTCCAGAGCGGCTGCTGGGCAGGGGGGCTGGCAGCGAAGCTTAGGGCTGTGGGGCCGGCTGCCGGATTCCACTTCAGGACTCTCATCTGCAGTACAGGCCTGCTCCATGGCCTCAGCTTCTGGTTCTGAAACAGCAAAGAGGTCATTCAGTGCTGGCCTTCTGCCAGAGTATGGAGATGCCTCCCCTTGCTAATTTCCACCCTCTTCTAACAGACCTACATTTCTCCTTCCTTGTCCTTCTCCGAGGAAGCCCCCAGTACTTCTTCATCATTCATCAAATCCTAGCTCAGCGCCAGGGTCTGGGATGCAGAGGGGAATGCCACTGGGGCTTTTGAGAATGGAAGGGATGGAGCTGTAGCTCCCTGCCCTCAGCGCTGTGGTGAAGTGAAGTGAGTGAGGAGTGAGGCCATCTCTGCTCTATTTGGGGGCAGGGAGAAGGCAGACTGCTCTCTGTTGGCTGTCAGAGCTCCAGGGGGCCCAGCTAGCTCACTTCTGTGGGCCCTGCCTTGTCTTTGGTGGTCTGCTCAGAGCCACCGAGCTTCAGTCCTTGACCTTCTGAGACCTGGAGTTGGTCAGACGCCCTCTACAGCACCTGTGCCTTTCACACGAGTGTGAGTTCCCCCATCTTTTCATTTCTCTCCAGGGCTTTTCACAGACTTAGAATATCTCCCTCCATCCATACCACTGAGCCTTTTTCCACGCATCACACAATAGTCTCAAGGAATCTCTCCATTGTCCAGCCCACAGCCACCAGTTCCAGGCAGTCCTCCCAGAGTGATCTCAGGAAAGAAGACCTATACTGTCTACATTATATGCATACACACCCCAAGTTCCCCATCGCTCTTACCCAAACCCCACTGCCCTGACACACGGGAGTGACAGGTTACTGCCCTCTTTGCAGCAGTTGGTCCCCTGAAAACTATAAGGAAATTCTATCACTGTAAAATCATAGTCATGTTCTGGATCCGGAGATTTCTAGTATCTGGGAGTCCTGTTCTGCCGCCAACTGTCTCTGCAGCATCTTTGGACCTCACTGTCCTCATCTGGAAAATGAGGCTACTGCAAAGGTCAGTCACCCAGGGCTTTCTCTATAACATTCTTTGATGACACTTCTACTTCAAACAATTCCTCGGTGAATTATTAGGTAAAGAGAAGAGGCCTTTTGATAAGCATATAATTGCCTTCCAGTTGATTGATGTCGTAGAGTAAGTTGGGGGGCTGTCTCTCTGGAGAGGGCCTGCCCATGCTGGGTAATGTCCTCTTAGCTGGCTCCTGTCCCCAGGTCAGTGGTCTGTCCCAGAGCACAGCCCTGGGGGGCTGGGCCTGGCGGGCGCGCTGTGATTCTGGTTGCACTTTACCCTGCCTCACAGCCAGACGCTGACTAAAGCTTGGTGGTGTCAGGGATGAGGAGGTTGCTTCCTTTCGCCTTCAGCCCTTCTGACTCCTCTCACTTCCTCGGAAGACAATTCCTCACAAGGTTTTCCCAACGGGTTGCACTGCCACTGCTGTTCAGTTGACACCATAGCTGACGAGTTATTAAAAATCCTTCATTACTATTCTGTGCTGTTTCTCTCCCTCCTCCCTCCCTGCCCTGCCCCAGGCTTCCAAGGCCCATGGCTGTCACTGAGAAGTGTCCGGAGGCCCCCAGACACACAGACAGCCTTTGCACCCCTCCTTCAAAGTGCCCCCTGCAGATGTGGCAGCTGGCCAGTGGTGGGGGCCTGCCCAGGGCTGGAGTGCCTGATTCTGCTTTCAGGGGGCGTGTGCAGGTGCTTCAATGTTCAAAGGTCTCTAGATCAAGACACAGTTGGAGACGGATTTGCAGTCTCCCAGCAGTCCTGGCTGGGGAGACATCTCTGAGGTATGCGCGGTTCGGGCGGCATCTGGGACCCAATGCTTCATCCCCTGGGGCAGGAGTGACAGGGTAACTCCATCATTCCACTTGCTGAGCTGGGGGTCCAAACCAGCTCATCTATCACACGTCCTAATAATCAGATTTGGCTGCAGCAAGAACACAACACTGCGCTCTTCCCAGCACTGCAGCTGTGGACCCTGGGAGGTGTGGCCAGTGTGGCTCCTGGGAGGGAAGAGAAGAGCTGCAGAGCAGCCTCAGCACCTTCATGCTCCTCCCCTCCCACGGCGCTTTCCACAGGAGTTTCCACAGGGTCCTCCTGCACGTGCGTCTGGACAAGGAGCCTCAGGTCAGCGATGGGAGTGGGGATAGACTCAGGCTCTACCTCTTGAACCGGAGGCCACTCATTTATTCTGTCACATTTTTTTCTCTGCGTAAACGTGTCTCTTAAGAGCTGGTTCACCCATCCTGGTGTCGAAGACATCAAGTTCTTTTTGTCTTGAACCTCATTGCCTCGTTCAATTCCAGTTTCTAGGGTCACTGGGCAAGAAGGTAGAACAAAGGGCCAGAAAGCGCTGGCCTTCTGGTTAAAGAGCCGCAGGCGTCCGCAGTGAGAACGAAAATCCAGGGGCTGACTTTCCACTTGATCTGGCCTTCTGGTTGAGTTGATGTCTTTGACATCTTTTGTTTGTCCCTTTTTTGTTTGTCTAGCTGAATTTAAACTGGACGTCTATCAACATCTATCGCCACATCTATCCAGGGGTGTGGAGACAGGAAAAAAATGTGAGATTAGAGTTAGTAAAGTAAAACCCTAGTCAGGGACAGGAACTGTTAGGATTGGAGGGGGGCGCATAGGCAGAGCTGGGGCTTGGGGTAGACCAGCACACAGTGTGACATCAGGTAATGGGTCAGGGAGGCTAGGGGAAGTGTCAGGTTAGAAACAGGGTCCAGTTAAAAATAGCTGTAAGTTCTGGGTTCCTGTTTTATTTAGTTAGTAAACAGCTATTGATCACTTCTGCAGAGCAGACACTGGGAATGTAAGATGTTTTGCCTTCAGGAAGCTCGTGCTCTAGTTAGGTTTGGGGTTATGATGATGGCTAGCATTAGATGTGTTTGGAATTGGTGTTGGGGTTGAGGCTGGTTTAGGGTTGCTGTTTGGGATCTGTGTTGAAGCAGGAATAAGAGTTAGCTCATGTGCAACCATCCAGATTGGTGTGTGGCTTCTGTGTAAGCTCCATCTCCCAGGCTCCACTCTCCTATCCCGCTGCCAGCTCCCTCTGGGTACCCAAGCTCTTCCCTGCTGTCTAAGGCTTCCTGGACTTGCTGGAATCCATTTAATGACAGCAACCATCTGTCACCCTGGGAGCGATCAGCCCCTTCCCCTTCCTCTCCTGCTGCTCCTCCATCCCTTCCCCCTCTGTCCCTTCCCCCTCAGTGGATGATCTGCCACCCGCATTCCTGGGACAGAACCTCTGACCCCTCCTCTCAGCATTACTGACCCAGCACCTCTTTCTCCAGCTCCCTCTGTCTGTGGTCACTTGTAGGTGAGCTATTTGCAGCCCCGCCTTGACCACTACATGCATGGCCCACCCACTGGCCCAGGCTGCCCACTTCTGTCCTACACACATTTGGGACCCCTCTGTCTTCAGTGCATTCTCGGTGTTCTCTGGCCTCCCCCTGTTCCCACTCACCTTTAAGCAACATTTCCTTATCACTCCCTCTGTCCTTCTTTGATCCATTTTCCAGGGCCCCTCAGAAGTCCCCTGCTGCTCTTATTTCAGTCTGCCCTTCCTCCTCTGTTAACTCCCTTCAGAGAACCTCCCGCCCCAGCCCTCCAACTCACTGCCTCCAGGGCTGCAGAAATTTCTTTTCATCTCTCCTCATCAGTCATGTAGGGCAGATCTCTCAAAGGATCCCTGCACCTTCTGGAAACCCAGCCGGGAGCAAGTGGTTTCGTTAGGAAAAGTACTTCCCTGAACAGCCAGGTGTCAGGAAATGCTGGAGTGGAACTAGGCACAGAAGGGTCTCTTGCACTCTTGTCTCATTCCAGGCTGACTCCAGGGTCATCCCTTTCCTCCCGCTGTTAGTCCCAAGCCAAGGGTTCAGGGGTGAGTGGGTGAAATGCAAGGCTTTCAGAGTGGCTTGGGAAGGAAGTTCTAGCATCATCTGAGCACAGGTCAGACTGCTTCCATGCCCACCTCCTTTTCTGAGAACTCATGCACCGGCCTGCTGAGGGCTTGCTCCCCAGCTCCCTGCCCCTGGCCCTCCACTTTCTCTTTCCTCAGAGCTCTCCTGCACTCCCAGGAGAATCTCCTCCCACCCAGCCCATCCATCTTTCAGAAGACGGTGAGCTTGATTGGCTCTGATATCCGGAAGGCCTAAGCTGCTCTTTGGAATGCACAGCGCCCTCTCCCCCTTGCAGGAAGATAATCGAGGGGGAATATTGGCTCGTCCAGGAAACGAGGTGCTAAATTTGTTGTGAGATTGGTGTCACAAGCAATCAAAGGGAGCCTCTCCCCATGGAGGGCTGGGCAGCTAAATGAGAAATCATTAGGTTATTGTGAGACCAGGGACAACAGCAGTGGAAAAAGGAGACCCACCCCCATCCACCCCCTGGAAGGCAACACAGGGAGATCAGAAAGGGAAGAAAAGAGCCAGAGATACACACAGGCCTAGAGGGGAGAGGCTGGCTGCTCTGTCCAAAGTGTCCCCAATACCCCATGCCCACAGCTTCTCTGCCCTGCACCCATTGCCCTCCACGTCATGCGGCCTCTTGTGATGCTCCAGTGACACAGGAGGCCTTTGATCAGGGCCTCTGATGGCTCCTCCTGTGTAATCTGTCTGAGCAGGGGGGATGCAGGACAAAGAGATGTGTGAGTAGGACTGGGTGTCCCCAGGTAAGCAAAGTTTTGGGTGAGTAGAAAAGTTGAAGAGAGCATGTGTGAGAAACTTGATGAGGGTACAGACTGGAATGGGCTGATTTGGATGTGATGGGAAAATGAAACCTCTTTTCCAGCCTTCCTGAGAAAACTGCCTGGCAGTGGCAGACTTGAAGGGTGCATAGCACACCCTGTATGGGGCTAGCTCTAGAAGGTAGCAGGGCATCTGGCACGTGTACACACAGCAACTTGCTCTCACCTTCCTCCTAAATGCTGCCTCCTTCATGGATAGGTCACACAACCAACCTGGCTTTCTCAAGCATTGGGGCACCAGGAGAAGTCACCGGTATGCATGACCTTGAAGAGAAGGTGTCTCCCTGGACCCCAGGCTCGTGACTGGTCACCACCACCAGGTCCCCCATCTAAACTTCTGAGAGTGCGAACATGAATGGCTTTGGTCTCCCTGGGCTTCCCCTTTCCTTGGGGCATTTATGTTCCAAGTGACCGACAAACTGTGTCAGGCAGGCAGAACAGGAAAGGTCAGAAGCAGACAGAGAGCAGAGTTTGTAGCCCCTGGCCCAGCATCATCAACCCCAAAGACCTACCTCTGGGTCCTCTCTCCCCTGTGCTGCTGCTGCCATATTGAGACCCTGCTCCTACAGCTTTTAATTACCGAGACTCCATTTCCAGGCTCCCTCAGCTCCCCGCAGCAAATTAACATTCCATGCCCCTTGCACGTGTGAAATGAACCAAGTTAGATGGATCGATTCCACAGCCGGTGGGAGCTGCTTTTACTTTATGCAGGATTGATCCAGGCGACCCCAACTTGGGTCCTCTAGAAGTGCCTTTGCGAGGGAAATCTTTTTAATGGAGATTAATTGGAAAGCCTAGAATGTCCTAGTTATAAGCAGAAAGTTCCCTGTTCTCCCTTTTGGCAGCTGCACATCAACACTTGCATGTGGACACAGGCTCACTGGACACGCCAGTGCAAGCAAGGGTGAGGCGTCCCCACCACACGCCCTCACACCACCCTCACCCACACCCTGCCATGTGGCATCAAGTCCTGCATCTCCTCAGGCAAGCTTTTCCAGGTGACACAGATCTGTGCAGCTTGGATGAGCAATGGCTTCCACCTTTGTCCTTCTGAATCAGAACCTCTTTCTTTGTGTCCAGGAGCTTTCCATGGCTTAGAAGTTTCCAGAGGGCAGAGACTTTTCTGCAGAAGGAGAAATGTGTTTAATTTTTAAAGAGATAAGTCCTTGGTCCTGACATCTTTATGTGCCAGAATTCCAGCCATTTCCAACTAATAGTTCACTGACCTTTGATATCTCCATGTCTTGGCTCATGTGTTTCCCTTTGTCTGGAGTGCCCTTCCCCCTAGTTCTCTGACTGTTGAAATACTTCAGGATCCAATGCCATTCCAGTGAGTCCATGTGTATTTACTGAATATCCAACCTGTGACAAAAAAGACCTCTAGTGCCCAGTTGGCAGATAGCGAGAGCAACAGAGCCCAGTCAGACATGGGTCTCAGCCCCAGGGAAGGCCAGATGCAAGTCAGACTTGTGGGGAATAGGAAATTTATTTATTCATTGATCTTAGGTATGTCATCCAGGCATACCTGTATTGCTGGGCTCTGGGGCATGTCCGGGCATATCCATGAGACCGTAAGCTGGGCGATGGCAGAACATGTGCGTCCTGTGCCCTTTGTGCTCCAGAGCCCAGGACAGTGCTTTGTGTATAGTAGGCACAATGTGTGTTATAGGAACAATTATTGAATTGAATTGACTTTCTCTGGAAGGCTGGTGTTTTATCCATTAATCATTACTTCAAATAACCACAACAAGCATATATTGAGCACCTATTGTGTGCAAAACACTTGACCTAACGGTTTTGGAAGAAACACAGTTGAGATAGTACATTTAGCGCCTCAAGGAGTTTACAATCTAGTCTTGTAAAAAGAAGTCAGAATAAGATAGGACACATATCACTACAGACTAACCCACAGGCCGAAAAAACATGATGTAGTCAGGTCCCATCTCCATCTTGTTGAGATTTTATGGTTAATTTGCTGTGGGACTTATAAGAAGTGTTATTTATACCTTGACTTCCACCCTAGATCACTTTTGGCCTGTTCTTTTCCTTGCAGAAGCTCTGTTCAGAATTTCTTTCTGTAAACTCTGATACTATACAAACCATTTCAGTCTACCTTGACTGAACTGTTACAAATTGATAGGTGTGTGTCCAAAGTAAGAAGATAATACATGAGTTGTGTGGAAGGAATCATAGAGCACCAGAACTGAAAGGAATGTTACCGTGGCCAGGTGACCATCCGGCCTCGATCTTGAACACCTCTAGTGACAGGCCACTCACTGCCATGTGCTGTCAGCAAGTTCTGACAGAAATAAAGCAATTGCTCCCTGGGAATCCCAGCCGGGGACAAAATAAGGTGTGTTCCTCAGCTTTCCTGTACATGCTGTTCACCTAACTCACTGAGTTAGATGGCCACCTGCAAATGCTAAAGAAATCCCTATTCTGGAACCAGATGGAGGTAAAACACCTGGATCAGCTGACTTTTTTTTTTTTTTTTTTTTGTAATTTTTAGGGACAGGGAGGGGGTACAGAAATGAGAAAGCTCATTAAACTTAGAAATGAAAAAAATGTCATTAAGAGCCCATACCTGGTATCACAAGGATTTCCTGCTTGCTCTTTGATTTCTGGTAAATGAGAGAATGCCCTCCTTTCTGCAGCCCCAGCCCTCAACTTTCTGGATTTCTGAGTTAAAACTGTTTATTCCAAAGACTGTTCCTGGAAGTGCCAGGAGGCCGCCATGGAGAGGTCAGCCAGGCCAGCATGCCTTCCTGGCTTCTGGTGCCAGGGCACTCAGGAGTGCCCTCCTGCCTGCAGAGTGCACTTTGCAGCCACGTTCTTACGGTAGGGTTAGAATGTCACAAGAAGAGAGGCTCTCTGGAGCACTTGCTCTGCTGGGGGGGTTCCCCTTTATCTGCATGAGGGGAGCAAGAGGGAGGGGTCAGTTAAGACCTGGGATGGGACTGGGTCCAGAACAAACCTGTCTGCTCAGGGAAAGGCAGGTGGCAGAGATGACGGGGCAACTCACTGATCCCCTTCAGGGACACCTGCTGTCCGGGGCCAAGTGGGCGCCTGCGGATAGCTGCAGAGGGAGGCAAAGAGGCAGCAGATACCAGGACTCCACAGTGCCTCTCTGTAGGAAGCGCCCAGGCCCTGCCCTCAGTCTCCTTCTGAGTTACCTCAGAGACAACCCACCCCTTTCTCTTCTCCACCCTGTCCTTGGTGAAGCATTTCAAAAACCCCTTCCATTTCTCAAGAATTTCATTCCTTTTCTTTGACCTAAATGCTCAAGACCTTCAGATGAGGCCAGAGGTGGTAATCCACCAGGCCCTCCACCTGTCCGCTGCCCACCACCTGCACAGCCCAGCCCTGCTGCCTTCCCTTCCCCTTCCCCCACCTTCTCCAATTTCTCTCCTCTTGCTCCACTGTCCTTATCTTCATTCTCATTTTCCTCTCCCAGATGGTGTCGTTACTTTTTCTCTTGATTCTCATTTCTCATTTTGAATCCATCTTCCCAGCCTTTCCGTGACTCTTGCTTGTTCTGGGCCCTCCTCTCCTTGAGGAAGGAGACTTTCCAGTGAGGACCCTCATCTGCCCAAGGTGCCCCACCAGCAGTGCTGAAAGGGCAGGTGCTGGGGTGTGTCCTCGCCCTAGAGAAGGGGGCCCTACATACTGCCTCAGAAGCCATCAGGTATTTGGAGACATGCCCACCCCAAGTGCCTCAGGAAATAGTGTAGGCCTGGCCATCGAGGTCCTTCTGTCTCAGACGAAGATTCCCTGCAGATTCCCTTTCTGTGTAGTTTCTTCTTTTCCTTTTCTGCCTGCCTTGTTCTCTCTTTCATTGTCACCCCAGCTTCTTCCCTCCTGACCTGACCTTAAAACAGTCTTTTGCAGCCTCTTCTCACTCTACCTGCCACCACTCTCTTTTCAGTTGTCTGCTGTGTTCTGTCCACGACTCTCCCTTCCTGCCTTTGAAGCCATCTTTGCACATACACTATCGCTGTCACTGCCTGTGTCTCTGTTTCTTTTCCTCCCCCTCTGTGGGCCTGGGAACTGGCATTCTGGTCCATCAGTAGGTTGTGCGAGGCAGGTTTGGCTTGGAATGGGGTTGGGTAGAAGATCCCCTTCCAGCTTCCCAGCTCCTGCACCTTCTTCAGCCTTTTCTGGCTTTGTGAGGGTCCTAGCTTCTGCTTTCTCTTCTGTTTCCCCCTCTCTCTGTCTTTTGCTGCCTTTCCTCTTGTCTTCTGCCTCCTAGCTGAACTCAGTCCTTGTTTGCCACCTGTTCTTCTCTCTGCCTACCACCCTTCCCTTGCCCACTGAAGCCAAACTGAAATTTATTTCTTCAGCTGAATATCCACCAGAGCTGACGCCCCCTCCCCCTTTTTGCTCTTGCCTGACATACCTGTGACAGTCAACCCCATTTGGACTCACATGCCATTGTCTTGCCCATCTATAGCATCACAGTCCCCTGCCAGGGCACATTTGCATGAAGTTGTCAAGTCAGATCTGGCCCAGATGCTGTGGGGCTGGCAGACAGCAGGGAGTGGAGGGTGGTTCTGGAAGTCCAAATGGGGCACAGGGAGAGCTTTCAGTCACGCCTGCCTGCTTCCTTTCGTTCAGGAGCTCCAAATCCTTGTGAATGGGCTGGACTGATAAGTCACTGTGGCAACCAGAATTGTTTGCCTTCTCTCTTTTTCCACCATGAACCTATTGGAAGTTTCTTACAGGGAAAAACAAATAATAATAATAATAATAATAGTATGGCAATGAAATAATAATAGTATAGCAATGACCTTGGCTATAAGGCTAAGGTACCTAGGCTGGGTAAGGTACCTGTGTCCTCTCAGCCTGTGTCATAGTGCCCCAAGCCTGCAGGCCTCCCTCTACACCCTGCTGGAATGCCAGGATGGCTTGGTAGACCAGTTCTCCTTTGCAGACTGACAGGGTAGGGTCACGGGCTGACTTTTGAAGGGCCAGCAAGATGTGGCTGAGGCTTCAGGAAATGCATGGGGATCTTAAAACATCAGAGCTGGAAAGGCCTTTGGGGTCCAGTTATTCAGTTCCCTCTTTGCCACTGAAGGAAGCTGAGACCCAGAGAAGTCCCCATCTCCTTGACTCCTGGCCCCTGCATCTGTCCCTCCCTGGCAGGCAGCACTAGGCTCACACCCTTGCCTCTGTCAGGGTTCTGTTCTGCCTCTTGGGAACTAATCTGCTAACCCTGACCAGTAAAGCCACACGCTTATCACTGTGAGAACCAGCCAGTCCCGCAGCCAGCCTCCATGCTCTGTCCAGGCAGCAATGCCAAGCCAGGTTGTGGCCACTTGCAAAACCCCATCTGGTCCATGGAAAGACTTCCCTCTTCCCTCCCTCCCAGGCTGCCCTCTCCCTTCCCAGCCCTGGAGACAGGCATTTAGGTGGCTTGGCCCAGCAGGGTGGTGGAGGGAGGAGAAACTGGTTCCTCTATCTGTGACTTTGGTGTCCTGGTATCAGATAGACCAAAAGGGGGAGGAGGTAAAGGCCTGGTGGTCGGTTGAGTGAAGACATCTGAGGTCCCTAACTGCTCACAATGGCTTGTTCACTTCAAACTGTGCGGAGGCAGTGTTTTGAGATCGTAATTGCCGATGGGCAAGAATAGGAGGAACATAATGATCTTTGAACGCTTGGAAATTTTCTTTGTGGAGGGGGGAGTTCATCTGATTCCACCTCACCTTGTTTCACTCACAGCCATACCTGATTTCCTGTCACAGGAACGAGTTTCAGCCTCTGAAGTCACGTGATTTTGATGTGGTTTTTGTTTTGTTTTGTTTTGTTTTCATTTGGGCCTGGACTCCATATAAGACAAAGTCCAGGCAGTGGCACTGGCTCACATAGCCCTTCTGGAGCCTCTGGCCTAAGCGCCCGCTTTCTTGCCCTACCTCTGTGCCCCTCTGTACCCCTCCACCCACAGCAGGATTTCTGCCTTCTCTCTTGCCTGTCTTGCTCTAGCCGCCTCAGCCAATACTCCCCTGTGCCCGCACTGCCTCCCTCTCTCCCTGCCTCCTTTCTGCCAGGTCTTCATTCCTCCTCTATCTGGAGTACAAATCTCTTTCTTTTCTCCTTTCTCCTCTGCTGGCCCAGCCCACAGAATTGCAATCCTCTTTCTTGGTGAGATAATCCAATGGGAGGGCCTCTCTGGCTGTTGTATTTTTCATACAACAGGAAGGGAATGGCTGGGGTGGGGGCAATCTGGGGGGAGGAAGACAGAAGATGTGAGAGCAGAAAGAGGGAGGGAGAGTGGCAGAAGAAGAGTGGAGTGTGGAGAGATTTAGTTCCATCTGAAAGCTGTCGGTGAGAATCAAAGGCTTCCCTTTGAACCAGCAGTGAGCTGGAGTGGAGAGCATGGGGACTGCTCCAGCCCAGGGGGTTCATTACTGCTCTTTTGATAAATCCAGGGAGACAGGACCCAGCCCCACACCCCTTCTCCTGCTGCCTGGCTTCCCTGGCCCCACTGCCTCTCTGGCTCCTGGTTGGCTTGGCCGGCAGGGCTCTGGGAACTAACCGGATGGCGCCAGGGCTCCCGTGCCCAGACACAGTGTGCAGAAACATGCCTGGGATGCAAGAGGTGTTGGCGTGTGTGCATGTGTGCGTGTGCACACTGATGAGCATGTGAGCTTGTGTGTTGTACACGGGCGCCACAGGCAGTACACAACGAGTATGTGACAGCCCTATAAGCATTTTCAACCTCTCTCTGATAGATTAGGAGGCCACTTTCTAGTTCATAGTTTAAAATGGGGTTCAACCTCTCTGTCTTTTCCACACCTTTGTGAGGGAGCCTGGGAGTCCCAGGAACAAGCCCAGGGGCACAGGAGATGTGTTCACACACAGACTGGGACAGGTGGCCCCTCCTGGCCTGAGAGCCCAGTGCTGGGCTTGCGGATGGAAGATGGGGCTGGAGAACAGAGCTGTGGGGCAGTGTCATCCCCGGATGACAGGATTGAGGAGACGCGGTGCTGAGAGAAGGGAAACACGTGTCCCAGTGAGGACACAGTGTCCAGGGGAGATGGGAAGGCACCGGGAGCAGGGGCCAGTTTGCATAGTGACCGAGGGGATAGCGCGAGCTGCGGACAGCAGTAGCTGGGCTGTTGAGATGGCATTTGGGGAGCCAGGTGTTCTGGCCTTTTCTTTGCTTACTGGCTCCCATACTTACCAGCTGTGTGGTGGGGACACCACTTATGGCTGGTGTCCATCTCACTGGGTCATTGGGTCCATTAAGAGATCAGGCCTCAGTGAGGTGCTGGGCACCGGGACGGGCCCTTTAATCCTCCTACTAGTGGGCACTGGTGACTTAAATATTGGCATTTGTGCATCTCTGGGACTTTTCTGGATGCTGTGGATGGTCAGCCAACTTTCGAGTCCACTCTCCTTCCACCTGAGGCTGTTCCCATCAAGTTTCCCCCGTGACAGGGGCAGTGTGCCCCCAGTCCCACGTGGTTCCTGGGCAGCTCCCAGCCCGGATCCTGGAAGCAGTGCTTCCCAGGAGGTGACACAGCGAGGGTGGGTGGAAGTCCACGGTGGACAGTGGGGATGGCCTCGAGCATGGGAGCGCCCACCATGCTCCTCCGTGCCTTGGAAGACGCGTGGATGTTCCCGTGGTGCCCCGCCACCGTGCCGACTCGGGGCCTCAGTGCACTCCGTCTCTGCCACCTAATGTCTACCTTAAGCACACTGAGTCTTACTTAGTTCCCTTTTCTATAAAATGGAGATACTCCCCACCCCCGCGTAGCAGAGTGTAATGCTAAAAACAGTGTCTGTGAGGTGTCTGCCCTAGTGCGGGCACATAGTCGGCATCTTATAATTGGAGTTATCATTAATGAATATTGCTGGGATTGAGTGGACAAAGAGGCCCACACCCCAGCTCTTATATGCATAAATAAATAAATCATTTTTTAAAAAAAGGCAATCAAGGGTTCTGTTCTCCAGTGGCTCCCGGGAGAGTGGGAGAAGCGTGCACACACGAGTAACTTTTAATCCAGGCAGACTGATAAGTGCTACAACCCGGGCCCCACAATGAGGATGAACAAGGGAGGGACTATTCCAGGTCAGAACCTCCAGGAGTTTGGAGTTACGGGGTGGGCTGGGGGGCTGGAAGCTGTGGGAAATTTTCCCCAGTTCTGGCTTCTCCTCCCCTAGTGCAGGGAGTATTGTCCCTGAGGTGTCTCCTGCCGCTCCAGTCCCCATCCCTCTGAGCTCTCCTGGCCCTCGGCCTCTGTCTGGCTCCATCTCCCACGCTATTCAGCTGTTGCTGCCTGCAAGCCTTGACGGAAGCTCTAGGAGTCTCTTATCCTGTGGGAAGGATGGCTTCTAACATTGCGGGGGTGTAAGTGATCTGAGACTCCCCCAGCTTCTAGGCTACACGTTTAAGGAGAGAACCCAGTAAGAGATAAGACCTGACACCCACTATAGGGCCCCCATTACGGCCCGCACTGCTCTCTGTGTGGTCCACATCCCAGCCGCCCTCCTGCGTCTCTGCCACTCCTGGGTCTCCAGGACTCAGAGGCTTTGTGTCAAAGCGTTCCTGGTGAGTTCCCTCTGGATCTCCCCATCCAGCCTGCATTTTTTCCCTGCCCTGTCCTCTTTCTAACCAGCTCTCCTTTCCCTACCTTGCTCTGCCTCCGCTCCCATTCTCTCCCCACCCCAACCTCTGTGTGGGTGTCTGTCTTTGTCTCTAGCACAGCCTCTCCCATCTCCATCAGCGTGTGTGAGCCCTGTGTGCTCCCGTGCAGAAGACTCCGCTGCTGTCTTTCTGATGATTGCCTGAGACCCCCACATCAGGGTGGTGTCTGGAGACTGTGGAGCAGGATCAAAGCAAAGGGGACTTCGCTTTAAAATGCTCAGGGGAGTCGCAGTCCCCGTGGACAGGAGCCCAGGAGCCAGGAGCTGCCAGCTGGCCAAGGACCTGCATTTGAGGAGGCTGCGGGAGGCAGTCTGTTTTCACATCTCCGTGCTCAGGCCCATCCTGGTTCCCCGCCCACCCTGCTCCCCAGCCCCACCCGCAGCAAGCCATCCCTTGTATTTTTCGCTTTGGCACTGGTTTGATTCAAGTGCAGGCTCCGCTCTGCTCCTGCAAGTGTGTGGTCTGGGGTTTGTGCGCATCCCCGCTTGGCTGTTGGTGGTTCTCGGTGCGGCTCAGGACGTACCCAGCACCCCAGTACTCCCTTTGTGGCTGCAGCACCACCGAGACACCTGCCTTTCCCGGTGTGCCCCGTCTCACGCTTGCCCTGATTGCTGACTTTTCCCTAGCAGTCCCCTCACCGCCTCATCACGCACACCCATCTTTGCATCAGAACCTTCAGAGTTCCGCTCCTCCACTCTTCTCAGCTCGGCTCAGGGCCCCCAGGACTGTAATTCTCCCACTGCCGGGGAGCCCTCCCCTGACCTTCCACCGCCGGACCCGGTTTCTGGCCATGTGGAGTCAGAGTGGGTGCTGTGCCCCACTGATGGGGTTCACAGGCAGGACTGCTTCCTCTGGCATTCACCCCTCACTCCACAAATCAACAGGCTCACTGGGAACACCTTCTCTGTGCCTGGCGGAGAGGCCCAGTGCCAGGTGAGCGGCTGGGACTACGTGAAACAGTCCAGACTGAGGGCTTCCCCTGGGCAGGAGGGCAGTGCAGTATGGGTGGACTATAGCAGAGGTGAGGAGTGAAGGACTCTGGTCTGTGAGGGCCTGCTGGCAAGTCTCTTGACTTCATGAAGGAGAGGACGCTTGGTCCCGGGAGTGGAGGGAGCAATGTCCCACCCAGGGAAAGCTGTGGCTCAGCTTGCAGTGCGAGCACAGAGAGGATGGGCCTCAGTGAGGCAGGCATGCGGCGTTCCCCTAATGGCCAGCCAGGTGGGGAGCACAGGTGGGCTTTCTGGACTCAAGCTCACATGCTGGCGTGGCTGCAGGGACTGTTTGGGGGGCCAGGAAACACTGCCTGTGATTTCCACAGGCTCAGGGCTGCCTTTTTTATCCAGTTAAATCTCAGAGACACCCCTCCACAGCCTCCGTCCTCTCTGAACTCTCTTTGGGGTCATTGCTTCCACCCCTTTGTCTCCACTCTGAGTCGTCTCAACCAGGCCTAAACCAAGAGGGAATTTTACCTCCAAATCCCTAAGATAACAGATACCACCTTGATAATCATGTCCCTGCTCGCGTTTCCAGCTGTCCCTCTAGTTATCTAGCTTTCCAGGATAACTAGGGTCTTAAGCTACCATTCAGTGGGCACATGTCACAGGACATACCAGGCAGGCCCCACACCTCATCCTAGGAAGGGCCACAGCAGTCAAGGACTGGGTCTCCTCATCCCCAGCTCACCAGTGATGAGGTGAGGTTTGGAGAGGAAGTCACTTGGCCGGCAGCCGGTCAGAAGCGGCGGGGGGCTCTGCAGAACTGTCTGTCTCCTGAACCTGCACTCTTGAAAAGGACCTTTGCAGCCTTTGGTCCAGACCTGTCATGGTGCAGGAGAGTGAAGGAGGCCACGGGGCCTCCCAAGGTCACACCGCTCCTCCCTCCAGCAAGAGCCCCTCCGACCCCACGCTAAGAGCTTCCCACCTGGGTCCTGCTGCAGGTGAGCTGCCTCCTTGAGAAGGAGCGACATCTCACTGTCCTCCCCAGATTGCCACATGAGATCCAGGCAGCAGGAAGCTGTGAATCTAAATTCCCTCCCTGAGGTAGGGTTCACAGGCCACTTCACTCCCAAGCCCTTGACTTGGGCTCAGGGGGACTGGGAAGGAGAGCCATGAGTGTGGAGTTAGCAGCATGTATCTGCACTAGAGAAATGCGCAAGGATATGAATAAATTTGAATAATAATGAGGACAATGCCTGAATTAATAATGCTGGCTGCTCACCTGACCCACCTCCTCCCCCAGCATCTCAGCACCTGCCACCCTAATCCCTGGAAGTATGGAGGAAACTTATCCTTTGCTTCCTTAGAAGGCATGGACAGGCTGTCAGGTCAGCAGAGTTGGGGAGCTGCTCAAGAAGTTGGGGGGCATTCTAACTTCCTGACCGTGCAGACCCAGAGAGCCAGACTGGCACACTTAACAAAAAGAGGCTGCCTCTTTGTAGTAAATAATATGCTGCCCATCAGTCTACTCCCAGCGTGACCCCTCCATCCTGACACCCTTTCTCTGCAGCCCCCAATGTGGATGTCAGATGTGCAGGGAGAGTGACGGGTAGGAGGCAGCATGGCACTTGGCCTTTCAGGAGTGGCCCTGATTCTGGTGTAACAGATAGGGCACGTGCACCTTCCACCTGCTGCCCCCACTCCACACCAGACAGAAACGTGGACATTGACTGATAGCTTGGGACAGACAATTGCATGGGTCATGCTGTGACAGCAGGGGTGGGTTATGGCAAACAAGTTGCTAAAGGGGTCAATCTAGGAGGGCTTACTGGAAGAGGGAGTAAAATGGAGCTGCAGGAAAAAGAAGGTAAGGGGATGAGACTACGTCTTTGCTTTCTGTTTCTGTTTGGGGAGCTTGGAAGAAGACGCACAAATCCCCCTTGGTTTTACACACAGAAATGATGGAGGACCCAAGAAATTTTGAAAAGTTGACTTTGAGAAAGGTTGGATTTGGGGATTGTACCTGCAAAGACATTGGGCTGTAGAGAGAAGGAAAGGGGGTGGGGAGTGCCCTGAGTTCTGCAGAAAGCCAATTTGGATTGCAATGGTGTGACAGATCGGGGACATGTCTAGGAAGCCCCAGACCTCTTCCTTCGCTGTCCCCCATCCGCTCCATCTCCCTCTCTTCCCAGGAAAAGGAAGCTGATGGCCACGGGCCTGTCCTACCGCCCCCGAACAGTGCTGGTTGGAGTGGGTGGGTGTGAGCAGTGGGGGAGAAGAAACCCACAATCCAATTCCCTGCTCCATTTAGGCTCCACAATTAAAGGCAATTACTCTGCAGTTCTCTAATCACACGCTCCTGGCCAACCCGAGCTGCCAGCCGGGCAGCCATGTGTAGCTCCCGCAGCCGGAGGGAGAGTGGAACAAAGTCACGTGCTCCCCGCACCCACCATGTGGGGTTGAGCCTGTGCGGGGGTGTGCCCTCCTGCCCCCAGTGCAGGAAGCAAGGGGCAGACACAGAACAGGGCCAGTGTGCTGAGAAGTGGGTCAAAGCTACAGTGTCTGGAGTACAACAGCACCCACCAGGCAGCTGCCCCACGGACGTGCAGACGTGCGTACGTGCCTGCTCTGTAGAATCTGCACTGTGTGTGTGTTCCTGGAGGACTGTCCCTGGCACGGCTGCATGTGTGTGTTACCACATGTTGGCTAATACAGCACATGTCCGAGTAGGGGTCTGGTGTACTTGTGTCCCAGGGATGCAGGGGCTGTGACACCCTGGCAGGGCTTGTTATGGATGCTTCGCCTGTTACATGGAGGCAGAGTTGCAGCCCGGGACCTGGAGTGCTAAAGTGCAGGATCCAATTCCCTAACTCACTCTGTGCCTTAGCCTCAGTGTCCACATCTGTAAAATAGGATGGCTGGACGAGAGCAGTCTCTAAGGCTTTTACCTGATGCAACACACTGCCAGTGACTGCTAAGCACTTCTGCTCCTGAGCCTCCTCCCTGGCCATGGGGTAAAACGAGTCAGGATGGAGCAGTGACACCCTGAGGTGGAGCGGTGACACCCTGAGGGAGGGGTCGAAGCGGGCTGAGACTGGAGCCTCTACCTTTGCAGCCCTGGAGAGGGCTCTTCGGCTTGTTGCAGGGTGGGAGTGGGGGCCTGCAAGGGTGGCTTCCTGGCAGAGCGCCCTTCTCATTCATCTCACCCAGTGCCGCTTTGGCTTCGCCAGGGACCCAGACGCGCTTCAGCCAGGAACCAGCCGACCAGACCGTGGTGGCTGGGCAGCGGGCCGTGCTCCCCTGTGTGCTCCTCAACTACTCGGGAATTGTGCAATGGACCAAGGATGGGCTGGCGCTGGGCATGGGTCAGGGCCTCAAAGGTGAGTAGGGCACCCAGCCAGCCCAGCACACAGACAGGCCCGTCTTTGCTCCCCTTGCCGAGGGCGTACACCCTGCACTCAACACCCCAGCGCTCCTCACACTCCTTCCCTGCTCATACTCCTTCCCTGCACCTCCATTGTGTGCTCAGTGTCTCCACTGCTTCCCCTCCTACTCTCCCGCTCCGGCCCCCCACTTCTCACCTCCCCCCACCCCCACCTCCAGCCTGCAGCTCTGCCTTTCCTCTTGACCATGGACTGGCTCAAGGAAGACAACAGGACGCTTGAGAGATCCAGGGAAAATAAGAGACCTTTACACAGACAGACAGATACCAGGAGAGGAGCTGCAGCCAGACAGGTGACACAGGCAAGCTGGGAGAGGGGTCTCCTGCAGAACAGGGGAGGGCAGGCCTTTCTGTGCTCACGGGGTTTCGTGCCTGCTGGCCTTGCTCCAGCCTCTCCTGCCCCTGCCCAGGCCATGTCTGCTCAGAAACCAAGAACTGGTTTTAGTATCAGCCAGGGCGCTTATCAATTCATTCAGCACGCCTCTCCGAGACACTATGTATACAGCCAGTGCAGAGGCAAACGTCATGAGTCCTTAAACAAAACAAACAAAAACCAACAAAATCCCAATCTCTTATGTTCCAAAAACAATCAAAGATACTTTTTGGAAAGGGTGCCTGGCGGAGTGGATGAGTCGCGACACCTGAGGTCTAGCTGGCCTGCCTCCGCCACCTACAAGCGGTGGCCTCAGGAAAGCCACCTCAGCCTGCCTTGGCTGCTGTGTGTAAACCAGGCCTGTCTGCCCGCAAGTGGCATTGTGAGTCGTGGACCAAAGGAAAGAAAGTGCTTTGCAAGCCACACTGTTCACTGTAGAACAGTAGCGTGAAGGAAGGATTGTATATTTTTATTGCTGTTGTCCGGGTGGGTAGGGCGTTAGATTATTTCCTGTTTCCATATCTTAGTACAAGTAGGGGGAATTTGTATAATCTGGATAAAGGAAAGAGATGAATCTAGTGGGTCTATTGATAGAAAGAGAAAAAAGCTGGGAGAGAGAGCAATCAATAGATATGGAGTGAGAAGAATCAATAGCCTTTGGACAGAGGGAGGTAACGGGAGGGAACGGATGGTGGGGAAGGAGTAGGAGGGCAGGGCTGTGAGGACTGCAGAGAGCCTGGAGGAAGGAGGGCTCTGGAGACTGACTTGGGGGCTTAGAGGGCCCCCTGTAATGACATGGGTTTCGGGAGACAAGGTTAGGGGTGCTGGCAGAGAGCTGGCAGGACCACACTCATGCATTCCTGCCTTGGTGAGGGCGAGACCTGCGGCCTGCCCCCAGCTCCCTCTGGCCCATGAGCTCACCGTCTGTGCTGCATGCCCTATATTTCCTAGCACCCACACACCCTCCCTCTCTCGCCCTCTCCTTCCCTCCCTGCTGTCTGCCTCCCCCAACCCCCCTTTCTTTCCTATTATTATGAGAGACATTTGTCTGCAAACAGCTTTGGAGATTTCATCTGCTCTTGTTCATTTCCCCCTGCCCCCCCACCACTCGCTCCTCCCTCCAGCTGTGAGGCTCCCAGCCTCACTGAAAGAGGCTGTGACACCGCAGGTCTGTGCCTGGGGCTGCCCATGGGCCCCACGGGTCCCAGGACAGGGCGGAGGGAGGAGTGCTGCCTGCAAGGGCTGAGAAGTGGGGAGAAGATGTGCCCTGGGGGCTGGTTCCAAGATGAGGGCAGCTCCGCTTTCTGTCTCTGCAGCCTGGCCGAGGTACCGGGTCGTGGGCTCTGCGGATGCCGGGCAGTACAACCTGGAGATCACAGACGCCGAGCTCTCTGACGATGCCTCCTACGAGTGCCAGGCCACAGAGGCTGCCCTGCGCTCCCGGAGAGCGAAGCTCACAGTTCTCAGTAATGACCCAGCCCGAGACCCGAGGCCACCTCCCTCCTGGCTCTCCTGCCCCTGGCCATCCCACCCCCTCTCCACTCTTTCATCCTCCCTCTCTGTTTCAGGCCCCACTATTCCCTCTGTCTCCTCAGGTTTCCCTCCTAATATCTTTTCATAACCTTCCAAAACCAAGTCTTGAGAGAAGGGAGCAGAGCAGGCTCGTGGGCATTAAGCGGGGGCTGTGTGAGGCCTGGCGTCCTGTTCACACCGGCCAAGTCCAGGTCCAAAGACTGGGCTCTGCCTTCTGGACACACAGCTCCCCCAGAGTGGAAGGGAGTTGGCATGATGGGGACCTGGTCCCCCACTTTCCCAACATCTCCCCTTTTGCTCCCAGACCTTCCCCTTTTGCTCCTCATTACTACTCTTTGCTGCCTTCTCTCCTCCCTCATCACCTACCCTCCTCTAGGATTCACCTCGGGGTCTACTCAGGGAACAGAGGAGCAGGACTGGAAGGAAGGACCTCAAGGCTGAGACCTGGGGAGGACTTTAGGGGGGCGGGGTGCTGTCCAGGCTGGAAGTCAAGCTCCAGCTGCTGCCCATAGGCACAGAGCAGACAGGGCCGTGCGGTAAGACCCGAGGCCATTCACACAGCGAGGGAGCTGTGGCTGGCACGGAGCAGGGGGGCCTGAGGCAGGCTCTCAGGCCTGCGCCTCGACTCCCCCACCTCTTCCATCGCCTCATTTGGTACCTCGGCTCCATCGCCTGTCTTTCTGGCTCCCTCGAGCTCCGCTGCTCTCCCTGGGCCTGTCTGCTACGACCTCTCTCACCTTTCGTCATCAGCTCTCTCCCTTTCTTCCTTCCTGCCTCCATTTGACCTGTCCTGTCTCTCTCTTTGTCCTCCCCAAACATGGTTCACAGAAGTGGGGCGCATCCACTGGAGGGTGGGGGGGAGCTAGGAGCCGAGATGAGCATGGACATGAGTTCTGTGGCGGGGCGGGAGGGGAGCAGAGAACGTGACAAGGGGCAGGAAGAGGTCCAGACTGGGAGTCAGGAGATCTGACTGCCGGGCACCATCTCCCAAAGAAGTCACGACCCTGGCTGGCAGTTTTCTCACTGGCCATGTGGCACGATGGTGCCAGTCGTTTCCAGCGGCTGCCCCTTGCCACTCCCGTGCGGGAAGCTGCACACCGTGAAGGTCAGGGCAAGTGTCGGTGCCAGAACGAGCACAGATTGGAGGGCGCCAGCCGCAGTCCTGTGGGTTCAGAGACCCCGAGGGCCGGGCCTCAAGGCCGGTGCCTGACTTGTTCTTCATCCCTGGTGAGGACAGAATGGGAAGAACGAGCAGAAGCCGGATGCAGATGAGGGGTGCGCAGATGCCCAGACCTCATCTCCTGCCCCTCGCTGGCGCTCGCTGGCCATCAAAGGTGTCTGAGGAAGAAGGCTGCTCTCTAGCGATCAATGACTGCCTCGGTGTCCAGTGGGAGGTGCTGTCACCTGCCTACCTGTGCTGCGGCTGCCCAAGGAAAAGGGGCTGAGGGAGGAAAGAGCAGGAGGCTTCAGGAGCCTCCTCCTCTTCCAGGGCCCCAGGGTGCGAGCTGTGCTCACACGCTGAGATGCCCGACCCTTCCCTGACTGGAGCTGCACCTTCAACCGTCGTGGCCAGCCTTGAGCAATGGCAGGGTGAAGTACAGGAAAACAGGACAGGCTGGGAAAATGATGGATGGGGGCTGGAGAGCCATGCCAGCTATGGACCTGGGGGGATGCCACCACGGGAACAATGGCCAATAGTGGCTGTAAGTTAGGGGGTAAGAGTGGCCCAGCCTGCCAAGGGGTGCACAGCAGAGGGAGGGCTGCCTCTAGGGGCAGAGATTTTGGTCTTCAAGGAAGTTGGACTGACTCTGCTCTGCTTTCCCTCTTCAGTCCCCCCAGAAGACACCAGGATCGATGACGGGCCTGTGATTCTGCTGCAGGCTGGCACCCCCCACAACCTGACCTGCCGAGCCTTCAGTGCCAAGCCTGCTGCCAGCATCATCTGGTTCCGGGACGGGACACAGCAGGAGGGCGCTGTGGCCAGCACGGTGAGGCCCCCTCTCTTCAAGCTTCTCTTGAACCTCACCCCAAGTCACCTTTCCTTTGCCACTTGGGTTTGGCCATGAACTCAAGGAGGAAGTTATGATCAGGGGCCTTAGGAGTCATTGGGTCTAGCCCTTACCTTATACAGTTTGCTGAAATTGAGGCCTAGAGAAAAGAAATGAGTTCTCACATTCACAGTGCCATTTAGTAGCCAAGCAGAGAGTAAGACTAATAATGCTAATAGTTGCATTGATTAAGCTTCCACTGTGTGCACTCTGCATCCTAAGCGCTGCATGGACAGTCTCAATCCCCACGGGAGTTTCATAAGGCAGATGTTATTTCCGACTTACAGAGTGAGCTGATGCTCAGAGAGGTGTTTGCCTGAGGTCACACAGCTGGCACGCAGCAGAGCTGGGGTTGACACCCGGGCCAAACTGTGGCCTCTCTCTGAAGGGCACATTGTCCCAGCTGTCAACGAGGCAAAGAGCACTGTGTACATTTTACAGACGAGAAAGCTGTGCCGAGAAAGACATCAAGTGATTTGCCCAGGGTCACGTGCAAAGTTGACAGTGAACTTAGAATTCAGCTCTCCTGTTTGGGTTCCATCTGCTAATGTGAGCAAATGTGTGTGTGTGTACCCCACCCTTTGCCAGGTGTTGCAGAGAGCAATGGCTCACCTGTTTTCCCAGAGTGCGGCCTCAGAGAATACCCGGAGCAGATCTGTCCTTGACATGCTGTGTGACAGTGCACTTCTCTCTGACTTTAGTGCCCCCATTTGAGAAATAAGATTTTGGCCTCTGTGGTACTTTAACCTTTTCACCACCAAGAAAGCTGTTATTTTTTTCTCTAGGGCTACATGTTTTGCAATATTTTGGCAAAACCAAACAAGCTGACTTGTAGTGGCCATTTGTTATCCACCCCCCTTTTAATATTCAGTAAAGATGATAGGGCTTTAAAGTAGCACAAGGGAGCAGCTTTACTGCATCACGCTGGTACTGACCCAACTCAGCAGGGACCTGTGTATTGTTGTCAAATTGTAGGCCTTACTTTGGGTAATAGGATGAGTTTCTCTAGTTAGCTTGCAATTTGGAAATAGTTCAAGGGCTCCTTTGACATATTTGGGAACTCAGGTTGGCTATCGCTAAACCTGTGTGAGACTTTGAGATCGGGTCCCTTATCTGCCTTCAAGGATTAATGGCCTAGCAGGAGAGCTCAGCGCTGGCACAGGTGCCCACAAGGCCAGGCTGGACATGCAGGAACTGTCCAGAGCATGTCCAGGCTGGAAGAGTCTTGAGGGCTGGGAGTCCAACGCAGTCTCTTCAGAAGAGGAAGGACTTGATGTGGACCCAGATAATTCCAGGAATGAAGCTAAAAACCTTGGGGGAAAACTGGAAAAATTTTTCCAGTTTTTCCAGTCCAGAGAGTGGACTCTGATGTAAACTGTGGACTTTTGTTACAATAATGTGCTGATATCAGTTCATTGTTTGTAATCCATGCATCACACTAATGCATCAAATTGATAATAGGAGGGGAAGCGCTAGGGGTGGAGAGGGCCTACGGAAACAGTATTTTCTGTTCAAGTTTTCTGCCGACCTAAAACTTCTCTAAAACATATGGGCTATTTAAGTCAAAACCAAATCTGGGGAAGAGGCTGGGCAAGAGGAGGGGCTGAGCATCAGGTTAAAGCGCCCTTCATGGCAAGCCCAGTCACCCTGAGAGCACAGGAGGAGCTTTTAACCTGACCTGTGTCCCCCCTCCCACCCCCCCAGGAACTGCTAAAGGATGGGAAGAGAGAGACCACCGTCAGCCAGCTGCTCATCAACCCCACAGACCTGGACATCGGCCGTGTCTTCACCTGTCGCAGCGTGAACGAGGCCATCCCGACTGGCAAGGAGACGTCCATCGAGCTGGATGTCCACCGTGAGCGGGGTCCTGGAGGGGAGCTGGTCCTGGCGAGGAGCGATGGGAGGGGCGGGCAGCAGTCACAGCACCTTTGAGAAGCACAGAAGAATCTCCCAGAGGGCTTGGGCAGCTCCCTGGTCTAAGCCAGCGTATGACTCTGGGCAACGACTTCATCTCTCAGTTTCTGAGCCTCAGTTTCCAATTCTGTATACTTGCAGAAAATAAAATATGCGGGCCTTATAATAGGCAAAACTTGAACCGAGGCTCTTGAAATTTTTACTCAGCCCACTGACTGCGCTAGCATGTTGCGCTACAAGTGTGTTAATGTGGGTGACTCTGGGGTGTTGCCCAGGCCCTGCCGGGGGTCTTTTTTACATGAACAGTCTTTACACACCTTTACCTTTCTAAAATTTAAAAAATTCCAAATTCTGAAAGACAGCTAGTTCCAACGTCTCCAGATAAGTGATCGTAGAGCTGTGCCTGAGTCTTTATTAAGTGAGACACAGTGTACGAGCATCTGGTGAATAGTTTGCTACTGGTAGGTGCTGCATAAATCTCCTCCACCTAGGGAAGGTGGGAGATGCCCCACCCCATACCTTTAGTGAGCCAAGCGAGCCCACACTGACGCCTAGTGGCCGCAGCTGGGCATCACACCCACTGGATAATGCATTCCCTCCTCTTCTTCTTGGGTCTTCACCGGAGCGAGCCCTCTAGAGGCTCTGTAGGGTAAAAGGAAGGACGATGGCTTATTTATCAGAGCTCAGATTCCCAGATCACCGCCAAGTGCGTGGCGCGGGCAGTGTCTGTGCTAAGGAGAGAAAAATAAACTTAAGCGATAGAAAAGACCCTGACTTACTGTCCCCTGCTTTGCAGACCCTCCTACGGTGACCTTGTCCATTGAGCCACAGACGGTGCAGGAGGGCGAGCGTGTCGTCTTCACATGCCAGGCCACGGCCAACCCCGAAATCCTGGGCTACAGGTGCGGGGTGGGGTGGGGAACACCCTGGGGTGACCCAGAAGAGGCCCTGGAGTCAGGAGCGCGGGCCTGGGGAGGGCAGTGCTACTGCCTGCGCTGGGGGGGCCAGGCCCTGAGCCCTGCTCTGTTGCCCCTTCCCCAGGTGGGCCAAAGGGGGCTTCTTGATTGAAGATGCCCATGAGAGTCGCTATGAGACCAATGTTGATTATTCCTTCTTCACGGAGCCTGTGTCCTGTGAGGTCCACAACAAAGTGGGGAGCACCAACGTCAGCACCTTAGTGAACGTGCACTGTGAGTTCTGCCAGGGCGGGGTGGGGCACGGAGCCACTGGGGGAGGGGCAGCCCCTGCGCGCACCAGGAGGCAGGGCAGCAGGCAGGGAGGCCGCAGGATGACCCCATGCCTGTAGACGCCAGCCATTTCTTCCCTTCCACCCCAGTTGCTCCTCGGATTGTGGTCGATCCCAAACCCACCACCACAGACATTGGCTCTGATGTGACCCTCACCTGTGTCTGGGTTGGAAATCCCCCCCTCACCCTCACCTGGACCAAAAAGGACTCAAACATGGTAAGTCACTTCTGCCTGTCCACGAGCGGGAAGCATGGCCCCTGGGGCGGGGCGGCTTTCTTTTTCAAGTCGAACCTGGGATGTTTGTATGGTCTTGGGATTTCAAGGAGAGACACGGCTCTTGCGGTCACCCCTCCAGTGGCCAGTCCAGTGGGGGGCACAAGCTGACCCGTGGGTGGAGGAGGGCAGCAGCCTGAGGCTGAGCAGCTGCAGAGGCGGGAGACCCTGTCCGGAGAGCTTCCTGCTGGAGAGGCAGGAGTTCACGAGACAACTGTGACTTCTGCAGCATGCGCAGACGCCTTTGATAGTTCAGGCCAAATTATGGGAGGAGGGATTTTAGAGTGGAACTTCCTGGCTTGTTTGCAAGGGAAGTTCTAGAACAGAGCGTCCGAAGACATCATTGTACTTTCACCTGCTTCCCTGGCCGCCATCATCTCTGCGCTCTCTCAGAGATGGTGGTTTAAATGGGGTTGACCACACAGACTCGGGGCCCTGTTTCCCTTCCGGGAATTCACTTGTGGCCCTTCCTGCTTTCTTTCCAATGCCTCCGGTGTGGGGCCCACATGGACCTAGGGGCCCAGGCCTCCTGGCTCCCCACCCGAGGCTGCTCTCTCTGCCCAGGTCCTGAGTAACAGTAACCAGCTGCTGCTGAAGTCGGTGACCCAAGCAGACGCAGGCACCTACACCTGCCGGGCCATCGTGCCTCGGATTGGGGTGGCTGAACGGGAGGTGCCACTCTACGTGAACGGTGAGTCGTCTGGGAGGGGCTGGAGCAGGGTGGGTGTGTGGCGCCAACTGGCCCCGACTGTGTCTTCTGCTCGCAGGGCCCCCCATCATCTCCAGCGAGGCGGTGCAGTATGCTGTGAGGGGTGATGGCGGAAAGGTGGAGTGTTTCATCGGGAGCACACCGCCCCCAGACCGCATTGTGAGTGCAGACACTGGCCTGGGGCCTGGGGGCCCTGGCCGCCCACTTCTCCATTCATCTCCACCGTTACCTCCTCTCTCTCCCTCCCCTCCTTCTGCTGTCCCTTTCTTTTCTTTGACACTTTTTTCTAGTCCTTTGACTTTTTATCCCTCTGTCCCCTCCCTGCTCAAATGCCACCTCCTCACTTACTTGTCATATGACCCTGAGCAAAGTGCTTTCTCCTCACCTGTGAAGTGGGGGCAGTGACCCCTGCCTCAGAGGTTGCTATGGTTGCAGCCACAGTGTCGGGGGCTCCATCTCCATTCACTGTTGGCTCCCCTGGGCTGACGCTCTTGTTCCCTCTTCTCCGTCATCTCCTTCCCTTCCCCCAGTCTCCAGACCATTTTTCCATCCTTCCTCTTCCTGCTCCCTGCCACTTGCCCCTGCGGGAGCTCCACCCAGTCCACACTTTTCTCTTTTCTCCCTCCTCCTCTGCCGGTCCCTCACCACTCTCCTCGGCCCCCCCTTTCTCCTCTCCCCAACACCATGAGCTATTAATTCCTTCCGTGACCATTAACCGTCAAACCCCTCATCACATTTAATGACCATTTGGCTAACTCCAGGGCTGCCCAGGGACACTTCATTACCACGGCCGTCGGCAGCAGGCAGATCGGCTCCCGGGGGCTCTCCTCGCAGGACTGGGAGGATTGATCCCTGGGCTGGAGCCAGTTCTCAGCTGCTCCCCTCCCCTGGGCTCCGCTCTGAGGGAGGGGGCGCGCAGGGGTGGGTCAGGGTGATTGCGCCTCCTGTGGACCTGTGGCAAGCGCACACGGCAGGTGGGCCAGGTGGGCACCTGTGGGTCGGCGAGAGGTCAGGCTGAAGACTGAGCTGTGTGCATTCAGAATCTCAGACCGTGCTGGAGGAGGCTTGAGCGCCATCTAGTTCAATCCTCGTCTTTTCATTTAACAGAGGAGGAAACTGAGATCTGGAGAGGGGAGGACGCACCACACAGGGACTCGCGGGCAGAGCCCTTCCATGTGGACTGCCCAGAAAAGCCCAGGACTTTCCCTCCCGTACCCGGAGCTCCCAAATATGGGCTCACTGGATCAGCTGCATCCACAGCTGATCGGTCACACGGGTCATTATAGAAATAGAGATTCCTGTGCTTCTTCCTTTATTTTTCGGCGATAAGGCCCGAGAGTGTATTTTAGAGACTATCTTAGCCATCTATGACGCTCAGTTGTCTGGGAGCCTCTGCTTCTGCTAGACTGGAAGTTCAGTGCCAAGGTTGGGGCAGTAGGTGTGACTGTTGGTCTGTTTCAGGCTGGGCTCAAGTGAGGACGCCATGAAGGTGTAGCCTGCCCCTTCCTTACCCGCCCCTTACTCCCCTCTCCAGGCCTGGGCATGGAAGGAGAACTTCCTGGAGGTGGGGACCCTGGAGCGCTACACGGTGGAGAGGACAAACTCGGGCAGCGGAGTGCTGTCAACGCTCACCATCAATAGCGTCATGGAGGCCGACTTCCAGACCCACTACAACTGCACTGCCTGGAACAGCTTCGGACCGGGCACGGCCATCATCCAGCTGGAAGAGCGAGGTGAACACTGCACCACCATGTAGCGCGCACAGCGCAGTGGGGGCTGCTCCCCTGTCCTGGGGCGGGCTCCCGCGAGGCAACACGCCGGCCTGACCTTGGTGCTGGCTGGGGAAACCTGCTCACTGCTGTAGACGTTGACAGAGCGCCAGCCCTGACCCAGCCTGCCGGGCTGCAGGGACACCGTGCAGTCCGTGCCCCTAACGGGCAGCTTAGCGGGGACGCTCGCGCGGCAGCGGTGGCTTCACATGGAGACGAGCCAAACGGTCTGTGGAAGGGAGGGGCGCCCGCCTTGGGCTATGTGCCGCTTAAACGAGAGAATGTTTATAGAACACCTGGCATACAGCCAGCGCCCTGTAAGTCTGGCTCCCCCACCTCTTCACAGCTCCTTGGTCTAGTAGGGGAGACACGCACCCTCTAACCTGATAAGAGAGCCCTCACCTTTCACTTCTGGGCGCTCCCAAGTCTGCCGACGGGAAGAGATATGTTATTTTATTTTTGAGAAATAGCCATTTGACCTGGGAGAAGGGGCAAATTGATGGGCAAATAACCCCATCAATTCAGTCTTTGCTGAGAGTGCCGGCAGCAGGGTGGTGGGGGGAACAGAGCAGAGTGAGGACCCTGCGGGGAGAGTTTTCTGGAAGGAAGGGCTTATGTGGGTCTGCTCAAGGAGGACTGCCAGGAAGAGAGGAGGCTGGAGGCAGGGTTCCAGGTGCTTCTCTTCTAGGGAGCAGGGGCTGCTTCGGAGCACTGTTTGAGGCCTACGTGTATAGGTACAGACAGGGAAGTCACGTGGTGTAGCTGGGGAAGGCCATGAAAAGGGTTGGGACACAGGGGGCAGAGAGTGTGGAGCCAGGAGACCTCAAAGCCCAGCCCAGGAAGAAGCCAAGCCTGGCAGACAGGAGGGGCCGGAGGAGGAGGCTGGGAAGGGACCACAGACTACCAGGGCAAATCCAGTTACACTCTGGCTGCAGTGAAGAGACGTGACCACGACCCCGGCTCTGATCAGGCTGAAGCTCGGGCCTGAACCTAACGCAGCGCAGCCCGACCTGTCACATCCAGCCTGCCCTACCCCAGCACTGCCCACAGCTCCGCTGAAACACGGCCCTTACACAGCCCGGTGGAGCTGGTGGTGGCCAAAGTGTCAGCACTGAGCTCAGGTCCCCACGTGACTCCATCCTCACCCCTGCTTCTTTCCTCCTGTCCTCTGAAGAGGTGTTACCTGTGGGCATCATCGCCGGGGCCACCATCGGTGCGGGCATCCTGCTCATCTTCTTCTTCATTGCCTTGGTGTTCTTCCTCTACCGGCGCCGCAAAGGCAGTAAGTACGCACCCTCTCCTTCTAGGGTCCCCGCAGGTAGTGACCGGCAGGCCTGGGGGACGGGCAGATGCACTCCCCAGCCCGGGGGGGTCCAGAAGTAGCCACTGCGGGGCTGGCACAAGCGTCCAGGCTGATTCCATGTCCCAGGTCGCAAGGATGTCACCCTGAGGAAGTTGGACATCAAGGTGGAGACAGTGAACCGCGAGCCACTCTCCATGCATTCCGACCGGGAGGACGACACCGCCAGCGTCTCCACAGCGACCCGAGTCATGAAGGCCATCTACTCGGTGAGCGTCCTGTTGTCCTGGCTCCAACGATTACTGTCGCTCTCTTCCCTCCGTTGGCCTCCCGTGGTCCTCACACACACGTGCACACATGCATGTGTGGTGCACACTCACGTGTGCCTGCATGTACCGCCACGTGCATGTCTTCGTGCACGTCACATGTGCAGTGCTCACGTGTACACACACTTGCACGCCAGCATATCAGGCAGTTTCCTCCAGCAGAGGGTCGGCGGGGTCGGGGTGGAGCTCACAATAGCCTGCCTTCATCCCAGGCTTTCCCCACCGAGTCAGTACTGGAAACACCTAGAAGTTTTCTGGTGCCTCTTCACGATGCTGAGGACAAACAGGCCCAGAGGGCCAGCAGCACAGCAAAGCCACACTACACATGAGCAGCGAAACTGGGGCTGGAGCCAAATCTCTAGGCTCCTCCCACCACATCCCAGAGCCTCTGCTGGGAAAGGACAGAACTCAAGCCTGGCCTTGACCCAGTGCTCGGGGCTGGGCTAGGGCCGGCAGCGAAACAGGCAGGCTGTCTCCTGATTCTCTGCTCCTCTGCTCTGCAGTCCTTTAAGGATGATGTCGACCTGAAGCAGGACCTGCGCTGTGATACCATCGACACACGGGAGGAGTATGAGATGAAGGTAGGAAGGGGAAGGACCCAGGGCACAAGGACTGGCAGGAAAGTGGGTTCCAAGGGCCCATCAGGTGGAAAGAATGCAGGTTTGGGGAGGAAGGGTTGGGAGCTTTAGTGAAGGAAGAGAGGAGGTGGAGAGAGATACTGGTTGGGAAGACAGACCAGAGCTAGGGGAGGAGGCCCCGCGGGCCCTGCGAGAGTTGGCACATCCTCCCTCATCCTCTTCTCTCATTGTCCTCCAGGACCCCACCAATGGCTACTACAATGTGCGTGCCCACGAAGACCGCCCGTCTTCCAGGGCTGTGCTCTATGCTGACTACCGTGCCCCCGGCCCTGCCCGCTTCGACGGCCGCCCCTCCTCCCGCCTCTCGCACTCCAGCGGCTATGCCCAGCTCAACACCTACAGCCGGGCCCCAGCCTCTGACTACGGCCCTGAGCCCACACCCCCCGGCCCTGCTGCCCCAGCTGGCACTGACACCACCAGCCAGCTGTCCTACGAGAACTATGAGAAGTTCAACTCCCATCCCTTCCCCGGGGCAGCAGGGTATCCCACCTACCGGCTGGGCTACCCCCAGGCCCCGCCCTCTGGCCTGGAGCGGACCCCGTATGAGGCGTATGACCCCATTGGCAAGTATGCCACAGCCACTCGGTTCTCTTACACCTCCCAGCACTCGGACTATGGCCAGCGGTTCCAGCAGCGCATGCAGACTCACGTGTAGGGCTGAGCCTGGCCGGGCATCTCTGCAGGCAGAGGAGAAGGCTCTCACAGCTTTCCCTGATATTCAGGGGCATTGCTCCTCACTCCTGCCCTGAACCAGCCTTCCTCTTCCTGCTGTGGCAGGTGGGGAGCAGGTCTCCCAGAAACACCCCTTCCCGAGGATGGTGCTGTGTGTGCACCCCACCTCCTGGGCCTGCCCTTCCCTCTTCTTCGGGAGGATGTGTCTCTTCTGACCTGTGTTCTCACCTGGCCTGGCATGGGGACAGGAAGCGAAGACTGTAGAGAGCAGAGGGGGCAGTTTTTAGCATTCCCTTTCTACCCTGCCCCTCTGGTCTCTTGTAAGTGGACAAAGGGTGGATGCGAGATGTGTGGGCTTGGGCCTGGGGCCGGACGTGTGGGTGGTGGCTCTGGCACAGATAGATGGAAGCAGGATGGCCCGTCAGGCCCTTGGCCGACTGATCATGCCCTAGGTGTGTCTCTCCCTCTTGGGGACGACATAGCGACTTTGGCTTTGCTTTAGCCGTCCACAGGCAGCACTGAGGCCGGATCTAACGCCCGTTCGGCCTGGGTTACTGCGTCAGTCATCCCGACTGCCCGCTGTGGGCTCCGTGCTGGGGGAGCCCCGTATCTCTGGTTGTGCTGCCCTTTCCTTCCCCTCCCTCATGCTGCCCCAGATAAGTCGGGGGGCTGTGGCGAGGACAGGTCAGGAGCCACGTCCCTGTTCATCAACAGGATGGCAGGAAGCTGCACGGTGGTTGTCAGAATCTGTACCAGTAGCAGAGGGGCCCTGCCCAAGCTCTCTCCTCTCCATGATCCACCCCACTTCCTGGCTTTCGCTAGAGCCTTCCCTGGGTAGGGTGAGGGTCAGGGTGCTATAGGCTATTTCTCAAAGACAGCAAATAAACATTGAAAACCTCACTTGGTAACAAAGAAAAAAAACTGTAGGGATCCTCCCAACCAAACGCAAATCCTAGTGGAAAGGAAAGGAGCACCCGTCTTCTCTACCAGATTCTTAACACCTCCCATCAGTCTTCAGCCTCCAAGCACTTTGAATTCACATCTAAACATTTAGGTGGTGAGACCTGCCACCCCATGGGCTCTGAAGGACCGGGGGGGCCTGGCTCCCAGACTCTGCTGCCCTATCTGGGGCCCTTCAGCGGCTGAAGGCCATCTAGTGGGGGCATGGGGGATGCTCTCCAGACAGGTTTGGGTTGCTCAATGTCTTTTTGGACCAGTCAGATTCCTTCTTCCACTGTCAGTGCCTTGAGTGTCCAGTTTCTGTTGACCGGCCCAGTGTGGGCAGCTGTGCAGAGTGGGCACTTGTGAGTCCCAGACACACTGTCAAGTGTTGCAGAGTTTAGGGGTCAGATGGGCGAGGGGCCCTGGTAAGAGGAAGGCTGGCCAGGTGGGGTGTACAGAGGACACGGAGGCAGCTGAGGCTGCTCCCCCACACGCGCACACACATTCCACATGGCTGTTGTCAGCCACCATTTTCTGACCAGAGAGAACTGGCACTTGTCCTCTCCTGGCTCCAGCAGAGTCCAGAGACCACACTCCCTTTCTGCACCAGCTCAGCCGCTGGAGCAGGGCCTGCGTGCGACCCCAGAATGTGCTTTGCCCTTTCCCGTGCTCACCAGTCATTAGTCTTGTTCATTTTAATGAGTTACATGCTCATCAGCCATGGGCATCTCCACCCTCACGAAGGGCCTGTGGGGGACATTCCCATCGTCCATGCCGGTAAGGACCACCAGCACCCAGGAAGAAAGCAGCTCTGTTGCGGCCTCGTGGTGGCCCTACACCTGCGGCAGCTCAGCAGGGGCAAGCCCAGGATGGGCCCTTCCTAAGGGCCGACATCACCGGTCGGGCCTCATATTGTACCCTGGAAGCTGGAGGTTCCTGCTGAGTTCTTTTTTGTGAGCTTAGTTAAGTAGGCTTGTTTGGGATATGGGTAGCTGTGCAAATATATTCATACCTATTTCGATTATTTTCAGAGACCAGAAGCCAGGAGTAACCCAAACAGATAAAGTCTAAAGATGGTGGCTTTTTAAATAGGAGTTTTCCAAAAACATTCATTTTTGTTTAGGGTCTGGCCACATTCTCACATTCTCTCCTTTTTCTTTCTTCCTTTTTGGTTTTAGTGTTGGGGCTATTCTGAAATGAGGGAGGGATGGGCCCGAGATCACAAGGTAACCCAGCCAATGCCACAGGAACTACTAGTTCTGGGAATCTTGATGCAGAGCTACTGTGCTTTACTGCTTCTTCACGCATCACCTGGCCAGGTGGTGTCCCACAGGCACCAGGCGCCGCACACAGGCAGCAACCAGTGGCGGTCTCTGCAGCTTGCACTGTGTCTGACCTGAATCTGACTGGGAACGGCCTATCAGGCCACACGGAATCTGGGGAGCGGGTGCCCTTGGACCTAGATCTTTGTTGTCTGAGGTCAGAGTCCTCCAGAAAGGTCTTCATGTCCCACACAGTAGTCTTGGTGACCCTGGTTGCCTTTGATGTGTTTGCTTTAGAGAGAAGAGTAAGGAGTTGATTCGGAGGCCTGTGACCAGTGTTAGCTACTGTTTACCAGGTGGCTTTGACCCACCCTCTTCACTTTCACTGCCCCCATTTCTCTGGCCTGCAAGATGAGGGGGCAGGATCACACAAATCTAGAATTATTCTGTTATTGTTGCGTTCATCTGGTGAGTGGAGGGGCCTGGCATAGAATTGGGAATGTAAGTGCGCAGGGTGAGGTATAAGAGCGTTGAATGGTTCTTCTCTCTCCTGAAAGAAGCCTTTAGCATCTGGTAGGAAAGTCATGAATGAATTTCCACTCGGAGCCCCTTGATCCCAAACAGCATCCAGCAGCACACCCTGAACCTCAGTGTGAAATTATTGTGGTGTGATCCTTTGGCCTTTCAGCAGCTGCTGCTCCCCACTCAGAATCACGGCACTTCTGCAAGGTACCTGCGCAGGGTGGGTGTGAGTCTCCACTGTGTGCCACGGGCCCCAGTAGTTTCCTCTATGAGGAGAAATGGGAGCAACCAGCTCCCTGGTGCCCTGCAGCAGCCCCACAAACTGAGCAGCCCACTCCTCTGTGCAGGGGCGGGTCCGAGGGCAGCTGCAGAGGGCACAGCCATTCTGACAAGTTTTGGATCTTTCTTGGAGAAGTTCTTGTGATTCTGGGTGAGCGGTCTCTTTCCTCTTGGATGGTTCAGTCTGCATACTGAAGCTGGACCCCTCCAAGTCCAGCCATAGTTTGCATGAAGCTGAGCACAAGTCAGAAAGGCAGGTGGGCAGGGACAGGTGGACTGCTGTGCTTGCTGTTCCAGCTGGGGCTGAGCAAGTTAGCCTGACCCCAGGTCCAGGCATTGAGCCTTCCCTGTCCCAGTGGTGCTGCTTCGCTTAAGGTTATGGGGTGACCTTCCTGCTCTGAGGACCGAGCACACACCTGGAGTCTCTGGGCTCCTACACCCTCATTAACCAATGGGCACTCTGTCAGGAGCTGCAGTCCTGGCTCCTTCAAATGGAATCAAGGTCTTGGGTACTTGACCCACATATAGCAATGTGGGCTGTTCAGGTTTGCAGGAAAACCCACTTGGGTTAAGCCCCCACTTGGACTGTGTTGACTCAGTTCCTGCCTCACTGCCCTGTGGACTCTGTCCTCTCTGCTGTACTCCCAAGGCCATGCCAGTCCCGGAAACCCTGGCTTCCCACCACCTAGTGCTGTGCGCCCTGAGCCAGGGCATTGCTCCGTGCCTCTGGGCCAGCCTGCATGTTGAGGGAGTCATCTGAAAGGCAGTGAGGCGCCTGGCCCTGGGAGGGGGTCCTGGGAGGAGGCAGTAACGCAGCACCAAAGTGCACAGACCAAGGGATGTAATTGGAAATGCATTTATTTTTTGTGAAGAGGCTATAAAATTAGCATTTAAGTATCCCATTTCCTTCCCCTTGCTGCACCCCCCACCCCAACCTTCCAAGATCTCACTCCCCAGTCCTGGAGGCCAGCCTGTTTCTGGAAAGATCAAGCTTCACCTGGATCTGCCTAGTCCTGGCATTAGCCTCAGGGCTGTTAGAGAGGAGGGGAGGACTCTTGGTTTGGGAGCTGAGGGGAAATGGGTGGATCCCGTTTTGTTTTGTTTTTTTTACATCACTGTGAGGGAGCTCCAGGCCCTGTCCCTGGAGAAACTGCTGCGCAGAAGTCACAGGCCATAAGGGGTGGTTCTGATATAAGTCTGCCCTTTAAAAAACTCAGTTTGCATAGAATATCGTTCTTGCCAGTCTCCTGGCCCTAAATTGCCTTTTCAAGTGTTGGAGGGTCATGGGCTAGTCTATTTACTTCTGGAGACCTTCAAATGCTGCCCCTGGGGAGACCCCTAATTCTTGGAGGAGCAGCTGAACTGCCAGTGCAATCAAACTCCACGTGACTTGTCAGCAATAGTGGCCCAGAAGACTTGGCTGCCTCCAGGTTCACCAGAAGGAGGTCCAGGGCTCCCCAGTCACGTTTTCTACCCTGACCGTTTTGGGGATGACAACCTTAATTTCTGGCTCCAGTTGAATTTTCTCCACCCAAACCCCACTGATAGATGGGTCCATGATGATCATTAAGAGAAGAGAAAAAAATATTATTTTTAGGACAAACCATGGTAGATTTTTAGCAATGTGTATCTGTGTGTCCCTCACACCTTTTCCTATTCTGCCTTTTTCATTTTCCTTTTTTTTAAATATTATGTACTATATTTTTAGTCTCAAACACACTATATATTATATATATTTAATTTTTTTATATATATAAATATAAATGTTTTAAAAAGTACCATGTTTTGTGTTATTTCATGTATGAGCAGCTCTAGTTACTTCTGTTTGCCTCATTTGGTCCGGATTGGGGGGAAAAGAAGTTTTTTTGCGCTGAGCTTGCTGAGACTGTCACCTCCAGCTGCAGGGCAAATGCCTTTTATTCACCAGCTTGTGTCTGTTATAGAACCCTGAGGCTGGTTCAGGGACAAACAGCCAGAGTGTGTGCTCTGGGGAGCACAGCATCTAGTGTTCTGTGCCAAGTCTGACTGTGTGTGTGTGTGGGGTGGGGGGGAATGCAGATCCTACAGGAGTTTGCAGTGGGAGCAAGAGTAGGATTGGTTTCATTTATTCAAATGTGGTGGTTTGGCTAAAAAGCGAAGTTACCAGATCTCCAAGCCTTTCAATTTGTAGTGAAAGAAGATGGGAAGCCAGATGGTGCAGGTATCCACACACGTGTACACGCCTGCCTGTCCAGAAACCCCGCGTTCTCCAAGTTCACTAGGATTTCACTTTGCTCCTTTCACAGGGGTATTTAAGGCCAGGAACCTACTGGAACAGGTCAAAAGTGGCATGCTAGGATGCAGACGCAAGCTTCACAGAATGGAAGAAGACAGAGGCAAGGTTGGATACTCATGGGTGCCCAGGAGCATTTTGTTAGGTCAAGAATGATAAGTTGGGATACTTCTTTGCTGTATGTCCACGTGTGATACATTTTATTCATCTCTACATCAGCAGAGCCAGCAGGCACTTTGAGCCAAACAAGGTACCACAGGAGGCTCCAAAGACTCAGACATCACTCTTCTCCAGTCACATGACAGATCACAGGAACCAGCCCTGTGTTAGTCCTCTTCTTGTGACAAGGGCCCGCCCTCCTTCCTTACGTCACCTCCAGCCAGAGGACAGTAATAAAAGCAGCCCCTTTACCACCAAGCTGGGCTGAACTGTGAGAGGCCTTCTCCGGAGGTGCTCTACCTTGAGGCAGGAGCTCCTGCCTCAGTCACCAACTTGGTCCTGTGCACCTTGCCCCCAAAGCGTGGCTTTCTCAGTCCTCCATGGTGTACCCTGAGGCACCTTCCTGGAGGATCCATTTTTTGACCCTGTCTTTCACTTCCCTGATATTTCAGCACAGTCAAAGGACGAAAGCCTTATTTGAGGCATGGCCCTGACTCTTCCTGCCTCTGTGCTTTTGTCTAAGCTCTTTTCTCTGCCTGCAATACCGATTTCCTTTTACTTTCTCATTTCCAAATTTTACTTATCTTCAGAACCCAGCTCAAAGGCCATCTTCAGGAAGCCTTATCTGCCTCACGACTCACTTTCTCTCCTGCGAAGTTCAAAACAGATGAGCCAGATCCCATGTCTCTCACTTATAACCATCTGCTTGGACCTCAGGGGCTTGTGTAGGTACATGAGCACCTTTCCTCTAAAAGGAGGCCACCTGAAGGCCGAGAGTACGTATTGTGTGAGACTCCTCATCCCACAGAGCACCTGGCATTTAGTTGCTCAGTTGGTGCTGGAGGCAAGATGGAAGGAAGGGGAGCAGACTCGTGCACATAATGCAGAAAGGGAATTTAACCCAGAGGACTTCATGCTTGGTGACATCATGCAGCTCGGTGATTAAAAGCATGGTGTCTTAAGTCAGCCTGCCCAGCTAATGGACATCACCAGCATTCACTAATAGTGGGTCTTTCTGTGTCCTGGCTATTGGGCAAGGCCAACCTGACCAGTGTCAGCCAGTGTGCTTTCAGCAGAAGTGACACGTCACTTCCAGATCATAGCGTTTAATTGCTAGTGTGAGACCCTCCAGCACTGTTTCTGCCTGCCCGAGCAACAGAAGCTCATTTATTCCAGATGGTGCAGCTTCCTAATATTGGAGCGCCCCTCTGCCTTGGTCCCAGAGTCATGTGCAACCAGGGCCCCTTTGCGGGCCCAGGATGAACTTGTCATTTAAGGGAAAAAATGAATCCTTGTTTTGTTAAAATAATGACATTCTGGAGTTCTTTGTTTCTGCAATGGGGCATATTTTATCGTGATTAACATAGTTTCACCTTTTGCTATCGCTTTAGCTTTACCCTTGTTATTTTGCTTCTCTACACCTCCCTTTTCTGTGAAACGGACTGATAATAAATAGTTCCTATCCCGTAAGAGGTGCTTAGCAGAATGCCAACATGTGAGCACTCAGGCAGTGAGTGTTGGGTTTGCTGGAGAGAGGGGAGCAGTGGGCTTTTGGTACCTTCCCTTTGCCTTTCCTGGAGGCTTCATGAACGATGCAACAACTGCCCAGGAGTTATGAAAAGAGCGAGGAATGGGAAGACTGAGGCTAAAATCCCAAAGACGCGTCCTGGAATTCTGACTCAGGGCAGGTCAACACACCTTTATGAACTACCAGATTCGGTATCTGTACAATGTAAGCTCTCAGTGAGATGTGCAAAGCCTTTTATAAATTGCTAAATGCTACTGAGACGTGAGTTGATTACTTTGGTCTATTAACGCACTGCAGCATCCCACCCCCACTTCCTGCAGCGTCCCAGACAGACACACACCTCGCTGCTACAAACACTCCCTACCCTGTGCACATGCATGTGAACCAGCAGCCCTGGCATTAGGAGAATGTGTCTCTCCAGCCGGGCACCATAGGCCTATCCTGGTGGCCCCTAGGGCCCTAAAACCCAGAGACCAGCTCTTTGCAAAGCAGGAAGCTGGGCAGGAGGAAAATCACTTCAGCAGCACTCACTTTCCCATTTCCTTAACTCATTGAAATTAGCAGCACAGAGGCAGCCTCCCGGGGAGAGCAGAGCCATCAGCTCCCAGAACTGAACCGAGGAGCTTTGTCTTTTTGTCCCTCTCCACATAATACTGCTCTCTTGGTGGTCGCTGTGCAAACACATCCTGCACTCATTTGCAAGCTGGGGAATATTTCACATTTTGAGGCTCAGATTAATGTCCCACCTCCCCCAAAGAGTCACTGGTTGGGACTTCTTTTCAAACAGTATCTTGTCAACACTCTTAGTCCAGCTCCCAGTCATGCCTGTTTGTGGGAGGACTAGAACCTCGCTCCTCCCAGGCACTCACTAAATAGAGGCTTAACTGTAGGGAGTAGAATCTCAAAATAGGAAGGTACCTCTGGGGCCACTCTGGGCCAAGGACGGACCCAAAGCCTCTGAGTCAGATGGGGTGACACCAGGAAACCAGAAAGCAGGGCGGCTTTTTTGGAGCCTGGAATCTGAATGTGTGACTTCTGTCTAGTTCTCTGGCACCAGCTCTGTGCCTTTGGGGAAATCCCTTGACCATCACAGCTTCCATTTCCTCATCGACAGAAGTCACTCCTTCACTCATGCCAAAAAACGTGTATTGAACATTTACTATGCATCTGGCACTCTATACCAAGCCCTGGGGACACAGCAGGAAACAACACAAAGTCCCTGTTCTTAGGCAATGACACTGCAATGGGGAGGTGGACTGTAAACAAGTGTGTGCCAGTTGCAGGAGAGAGACTCAGCAGGGTGGGGGCCACAGGGAGGAACCTGAGGAAGGGGTATTCAACTTTATGTTGGATGATCAGAGAAAGACACGAAGAAAAGATAAGCTGGGACAGGAATATTCTAGACTGAGGGAACAGCAACTGCAAAGTCCCTGAGGCAGAAATGAGTTTCCAGGGTTCAAGGACCAGCCGGAAGAGAGAGAGCACGATCAGAAGCCTGATTGCCAGGTGTGAGGGGCAGACCCTGTGAGGACTTATGGGAACTCAGAGGACTTTGGAAATTGTTCTGAGACAGGGAAACCTATTAAGTTAAACCGTCTGAAATTGCTGTTTTTATAGGTCAGAACTGGCTGAACATCAGCAATTTTATGTGGTTCAATCTAATAGATGTAAATGTGCAGCATTGCTCATTTATTATTACTGCTTAAAAAGCAGGCTTTTCTATTGTTTTAGCAGGATTAATTGGAAGACATTCCCGCTTCTGTGGAGCATGCGTCTGTCTCTGCGCAGTGTTCACTCAGTGGCTGCAATTCTGCCTCAAGCAGCGCGTCTGGGCCCCCAGCCCACCTTCCCCAGGCCACCCTGTTGATGTTGAGGGGGAGTTACCAAGATGTCCTGTCTCCTCTGAGAAGCCTCTTTCTGAGTTAAATAGTTCTGAGTCTTCAAACCATTTGTCCTATGACGTGGTTTCCCGGCTCCCTGTGCTGCTCACCCTGCCTTTCTGAGTCTGGGACAGTTGGTAGGAAACAGCAGCACATCCACAGCACTCACTAGCCCATGGACTCTTCAAACCCTGAGGCTCCTACCACCAATAATACAGACTCTGCCTCTGGCACTCCTCAGGCAGGAGGAGGCAGGAGCCCCTTCCCCTCACAGTGACTCTGCAAAACACCCCTTTTTCCCACTGCAGTGCCAGATTCTCCAACAAAAATCCCCAGACGATGGAATAAGAGGATCCCAGGTCCAGCAACTCAGTGGCAGCTATGCCCAGCAGTACCACCTAGGTCCTCAAGGTGGAGCCACTTGTATGGGGAGGAGTGGCAGAGGGGAGGAGAATAAAATGCTCCGTGGGATGGGGCAACTTGGACATTTTAAATAATAATGCTGGTGGGGCTTCCCTGGTGGCCAAGGAGTTAAGTCGCAGCACTGTGAAACTATCAGCAGTCACTGCAGAACTAGTTCGATCCCCAGCCAGGGTTGCACAGCTGACCTCTCCTGTCAAACCTACTGCTCCCCTCAGCAGTGTACTTCAGTCAATCTGCCTGCTATGCTCCCCACTCTGTCTCTGGTGAACCCTCACATACACACACACACACACACACACACACACCACACCTCTGACCTCTACCCAGTTCTTGTATGCATAAATAAATAAATCTTTGAAAAATAATAATGCTGGCATCACAGCCGGCTGGCTCTCAAGACCTGGGTTTGTTTGCTCTCTGCTTTGAGAGTTCAGGAGACACAAGTCCAAGCTCCATGTGTTAACCACATGACGTTGGAAAAGTTACTGAGCTTTGTGAGACTCGGGTTTCTTGCCCATACAGTGGGGATAATGCACTACTTGAGTAACTGAAGGAATAGCCGGCACAACTGGGTGTTAAAATGAGTGAGTGTTCTAAGCCCTACCACTCAGCAGTGCCTCCCTCTGCACTCCCCAGGTCCAGGGCCATGGGCCCTACTCAGAAGGTCATGGTGGCCAAGCGGTCTCTCTGCAGCCATCCTCTTTGATTCCAGAATCTGTCTTCTAAGGTGCTGGTAGTCATTCCCTAGTCATTACCTTACCTAGAGGAGGATGGAGGGGGAGCCTGTTTCATCATCATCAATACTAGAAAATTAGTCTTTGAAATAACACACTCTGTAATTCTTTTAGGATGTAAATCACATCACTCCTCTGGTTCAGATCTTATAGCTTCCTGTTCCACTCAGAAAAAACCCACACTCCTTTCATTTCCCCAGTCCCACCCTTACCAGCCCCTCTCCATCCTTACATTGTCACTTAATGTTCTAGCTTGGCAGACCTTGCTCTCTGTGTTAGTCTAGCCTATAGCAAAATGTTCTTCCTTTAATGAGCCCTCTTGACGTTTGGGGGAAAAAATACATATTTTTTAAAAGATTTATTTTATTTATTTATGCATACAAGAGCTGGGGTACAGGCCAGAGGTGCAAGGGGTGAGAAGATTCACCAGAGACAGTGGGGAGCACAGCTACTGAAATACACTGCTGAGGGGAGCAGCGGGCAAGACAGGAGAGGTCTACTGCACCGCGTGGGTCAGATCCCTTGCTGGGGATTGCGCTCTTGCTGCACTGGCTGCTAAATGCTTCACAGTGCTGAAACGTAACCCCTTGTGCCACCAGGGAAGCCCAAAAGCTAATATTTTTAAGTAAGTGTGCCAGGCACTTTCATATATGTGATTACCTGCAACCTTCTGAAGAACAGACCCCTGAAGTTTGGCCTTCAAGGGAATTCCTCCACACCCCATCCCCACTGCCCAGTGGGCCAGCTCAGAGTAAGGCTCAGCAAATAAATGGGAGAAGCATGTAACCTTGAAGTCCCTGGGGCTCCAGCTCTTTCTTTCTAATAATCTAAAGGGCTATTAACAGTCTCTTTACTTATTAAAACAATTTTTTTTATGCTGGTCCCTTTGGTCTTGGCTGCAAGCCACTAAACGAAGCTGGAGTCCCAGATTTCCCTATGAAGGGACAGCCCTCAGCAGAGAAGGGAGAGGCACGGCTTGTCCAAGCACCACCCCTCTTTTGCATGAGCTACAGACCTCCAGTGCTGGACAGATTCCCTCCTTTTAGACTAAAATCTTCACAAAGCTAAAGGAGCCATAAGGCGAGGGTAGAAACACTAGGATGCTATTAGAATGAGGAGGAAAACTCCTAGCATTGAGGTTCAGACTGGGCTGACTGTACAGGTCAGATCCAGGGATCCCAGATCTGTCAGTCTGCTCAGCCCCTGCAGGCCAACCTTTACTTTTTTTTTTTAAACCTGTCAAAAATCGGGAGTTTGAAGCTTCTATGGCCAGAATGGCATTTTAGAGGCCAGGATCTCTCGGTTTCCTTCTAAGCATTAACATCGAGGATTCTATGACTCTGGGGCTTTGAGGGCGCCAAACACCTCAGGGGTGCCTGGTTAAGCAAGCGGGGCTTTCTGGAGAGCACACTCCCAAATGGCGTGCTGACCACCACCCCAGAATCCGTGGCTTCTGTGGCACACCATTCATGGTGAGCCTGTGGCAAGAGCAAGGGCTCATGTCTTTTGACGCTAAACCTTTTCTACTCCCTGTTTCCTCCATGGGACTTGCATTGACTCAGGGCATCTGTCAGACCATTTCAGGCCCTCATACTCACAGAAAAAAAGACTTGACTCACTTTACTGAAAGACTCAAGTGAGGAGATGCCTTTGCAGGGAAGGCCTCCACCCTACTATGCCAAATTCTGTTCCCCCCAAGCTGTGTCACAAGTCCCTTTCTGCCCCGTCAGTACGTCATTCACTTCATGCTCAGCACAGCTCAAGGTATTGACAGTTTAAAGAGGATCTCTGGTGCCCACAGTTGTCTATGTGGAGTCAATGGTCTTTAAAAACACAAAAAAACAACTTTCCCTGGTCAAGACCCAATCTCCTCATGACTAAGTTTCTTGAAATCCATTATCTCTGCTCCTTTTCACCACCGCACCTGTCACCCCCAGCACACTGCAGACTAGCCCCTGCTCCTGCCAAGCCTCCAAGCAGCTCTTGCTCCAACCATCAAATCCTGCTGTCACTTTTCAGCTATTTTCTTCTGCCAGAGGATGATTTTTTAAAACAAGGGTTAATTCATGACTTTCATACAAACATAAAATGAATATGTGCAAAAATTGTATTTAACCCACTAATTAATGAGCAAATTGGTAAAATGAGTGAGTCGGTAAAATGTTCAAACACACCACACTTGGACAGGATGTTGGAAATGACTGTACCGATGTGTAACTGTTAGTCCACAGGGCACTAATCTATCACATTCTATCACACACCACTTTGCATTTCTATAGACAAGAGTGATTGGCTTTATCAGTTTCCTACAACCTACAGGACTGTAAAATAGCTGATAGACAATGAAAGGCAGAGATAACCCTGACAGGGTTAGACAGGACAGTCAATAACCCTTTTTTGTCCCTTTTAAAGTTTTTCCTGACACTTTCTTCACTTGTCAGTGTCTATCACTAAAGAATCTTCCCGAAACTCCTTTTTGCTCTGTGGTGTCACCCAGGGTTTTTCCTCCACCTCTCTGGGGGCTCCTTCTCACAGAAGGTGGCTCCTTTTTTATTACCTGTCCCTAAATATAGGTATCGCCAGAGTTCTGTCCTGGGCCTTCTTCTCTCTCTTTTGAGTCTCCACTATTCTTTCATCTCCCGGCCACCAGGGTATATAGTTGATTCTCAAAACTTTCTCTCCAGCATAACTTCCTTCTGAGCTGCAGAGCCACGTGTTTATCCCCCCAGCACCTCAGATACAACATGGTCTACCTACAGAATCCACTCCCTCCCCGGGAGCCGGGGTTGTCTGCCTCCCCTCCCACGTCCCTCCCACGCACCAGTCACACAAGGCTTCTGCTGCTCACCAAAATCCTGACCTGAGTTCTTTGCCATTCCCAGTGTGCCTGTCTTGGTTCTGATTCCTTTGCTTCTTCTTTTTTTTTTTTAATGATTTATTTATTTATGCACACAAGCACTGGGGTACAGTCCAGGGGTGTAGAGGGTGAGAGGCTTCACCAGAGACAGAGCAGGGGACAGAACAGGCAGATTAACTGAAACATACTGCTGAGGGGAGCAGCGGCGAGGCAGGAGAGGTCTGCTGCAACAACACGTGAGTCCCCTCCCAGGCAGGCCGACAGCAGGGATCAAACTCAAACTCACGCTGCAGTGGCTGTGGTTTGCTCCATAGTGCGTTGCTTAACCCACTGCGCCACCAGGGAGGCACCATGATTCCTTTACTTCTTGTCTGGATTAGTATGAGGGCCTCTTATCCCAAGCTTTCTGTCTCCAGCCTGACCCCATTTAATCCATTCTTGACTCTGTGGCTGAAATGATCCCTTAAAATGCAAACTTGATATGGTACTCTCATCCCCAAAATCATTCCTGGGTTCCTTGTGATGATCAGGCCAAAATTAGTTCATGGACAAGGTGGTTGAGGGCCTCCATGAGGTGACATCAGCCCTCCTCTCTCCAGCTTCATCTCATGCCCAATCCCTTCCTAGGGTTTTAGGATTATACCTTCGAGATTCCTTACAGTTGCCGTGATACGGGCCATGCCATGGCTTGCTTCCTTGTGCATCCCCTTTTTCTTTTCCTAGCTAACTCCCAGTCATCGGACAAAACTTATATGGGACTTTGCCTCCTCTCAGGGGGAGTGGAGGGCTTCTCATCTCCTGTTCCCTACAGGTCATGGACTCCGCCTATGTGCTCCTTCCCTGTGCACACTCAGGGTCACAGAACACTTTGTGACTGCTGGCTTATCTCAAAAGAAGCTGCTTTTCTCTCTGTGAGCACTTGGCAAGTGGGTGTCCTTTTTTATATCCTCATAAGATGGGTCCCTCCTGGCAGGTGGGACCTGGCATCAATCTATAGGGTTTTCTCCTCAATATCCTCTTACACAAATCCTCAGGATGGCTAATCTCCCCTGAGGAGTTTTGCCCAATATATAGCACCTAAGCATGCCTCACCCCTGTGCAGCATATAGTTAGGGGTAAGCAAGGACTGCAGAAAGCAAATGGTGAGTTTGGAGAAGAACCTGTGGTAAGCTGGTGACTTGGGCCTTTGGCTTCATCTTTTAAACTCATCTATTCAGTTGGTCAGTACTGGATCCCAGGCTGAGTCTTTGGACATGGAGATTAGTAAATCACACTTTCTTTCCTTTAAAAACATGCAGTCCAACAGCAGAGGTATACCTGTATGCAAATAAGTGTGTGTGATGTAATCACCAAATGCAGGCATTTGAACAAAGTGCTGCCTTAGCAGGGAAAGCACACCATTTCTGCAATTGGTGAGACTTCAAAGTGAGGAGAATGCAACCTCTGAGCAGGGACTAAAGTTGAGAAAGGCAATGGGCTTTTTCACACAGAAGAGAGTATCCCAGAAGGGGCACCTGGCCAAACAGAGGGTCAAGGCTGGGTGTGGTCTTCCTGGGATAGGCCAAGAGGTCACAGAAAAACGCTGAAGCAGCAGGCTAGGCTGCTGGGGCAACCCGGAGTTTAAAGCCTTTTGAGAGTCTTCTGGAGCCGTGTTTGCGCCCTGGGCACCGGCTCCAGGTTCTGGGCCCGCTCAGACTGCCGCGGGGCAGCTGCGGCGGGGCTGCTTTGCCGGTTGGCGGCCGGGCCTCCTCCGCGCCGCTCTCCACGCCTGGTTTATTATGCACGAGGAAGGCAATTTGCCTTCCGCCCCGGGGACCCATCTCGGAGACAAGAAGGTAGTTTGTTCTCTGTAATGGCTTCTGCTGGAGTGTGGCGGGGCCCGCAGGAGCGGGGAGAGGGGAGCCGGGAGCCGGGAGCCGGGAGCGGGGCGGGCGAGAGGGAACGCTGCGCGCGCGGCGCCCCCCGCGACCGCCCAGAGCCAGAGAGGGCGCCGGGAGGGGCGCACTCCTCTCTTCTCTGCCCTTCCTTCCATCCTTCCTCTTTGTTGCCCTCTTTGCTGCTTAAGCGTTTTCCTTTGTTCCTCTCATTTCCCTCTCTTTCTGCTTCATATTCTTTGAGCCTTTAGTGTTTCCTCCGTTTCCCCGCGTCCCTTCCTCTCCATCACTTTCAACGTGCTGGAATGATGAGAACCCACATGCCTTCCTGTCCAAGTAGCCTCGCAAGGGAAACTTGGCCGACCCCATCCAGTTCCAGACCATCCGTAGTTCCACCCTGCTCCTCTCACTATTTGGTTCCTGGAAGACACTGACTTTTGTCCCTGTGCTCACAGGAAGACATCCCCAGCACCCCCCCACCATTTCCAAGGGATGAGAATGCCAGACTAATTCCAAGAATGAGAATCCATTTGTTTTTGTTTTTTTAAAGATTTATTTATGCATACAAGAACTGGGGTACAGGTCAGAGGTGCGGGGTCGGGGGGGGGGTGGGGGGGAGAGGATCCACCAGAGACAGAATAGGGAACAGAACAGACAAATCAACTGAAATACACTGCTGAGGGGAGCAGCAGGCGAGATAGGAGAGGTCTGCTGCGCCATGTGGGTCCCCTCCCACGCCGGAGGCAGGGATCAAACTCGTGCTGCAGTGGCTGCGACTGCTTCATAGTGCGTGGCTTAATACATGGTGCCACCAGGGAGGCCGCAGAGAATGAGAATCCATTTGTTCTGAGATGTATTGCGTTCTCATCGCCAGAGGTGTTTCTCTCTGGATGTCCAAAGGCCCTTGTGTGTGTGTGTGTGTGTGTGTGTGTGTGTGTGTGTGTGTGTGAGAGAGAGAGAGAGAGAGAGAGAGAGAGAGAGAGAGAGAGAGAGAGAACACCAGAAAGCCTGAGGTGGAGGTGGGTAACCAGTGTGACCAAGCTGCAAGCTGCCACCTCCTGGAGTCATCCCTGGGTGACAGTGGTGACTAGATCAGCCAGTTGATTGTCCCCTCAGCTGTCAGTTTTCTCCATGCTGCTCAGAAAAAAAACTTGAAAGCTGGCAATCCCAGGAGTCCCCATGCAGAATCATTCCCAGCCCTCATCTCCCTCATGCCCCCTCACTGTCAACACCATCATGCCAGGCAGTGAAACTTATGCCTGTGCAGATATCTGTGTGGCTGTGTGAGCACCAAGCAGAGTGAACACAGCAGCCATGCACTTTCAGGCAGCTGAGCCGTGTGCTCTGGAGAACTCACCTCCCCTCTCCAGTCTCAGTTCTCACATCTGCTAAATAAAGAGGATGCACTGGTTAGACTCAGAAATCCTACAGTGTGTCAACTCATGTTCTATGCATGGTAGAAATCACCCAGGATATTCCAGCAGAGGAGTGTCCTCTGCTCAAGGATTCAGGAAGGCCCTCTGCCCAAGGGGCGTGCTTGAGCACCTGAACGAATGGAAGAGTGTCTACCTAGCAGGCTGGCAGAGATGGAGCAGCAGCAGTGATCTTGGGCAGGGGAACTAGATAGGGCTGCAACTTTAGTCACCAGAAGTGGGTATGAGGACTGGCATGGTTAGAGGGTGAAGGGGTGGGAGGATGAAGACCAGAGCATCAGCTTCCCTCAGGGGTGATGTCCTCAGAGTGGAGAAGCCAAAGGGCTCTCCAGGAGCAAGGAGCTAGGAGAGTGACATGCAGAGGCAGAAGTTCCCAGCAGACTGGGAGAGGGGTCAGGCCAGGACTTGGCCAAAGACTTCCAGGAGCCTGGAAGACATGTGACTTGGAGGGTGAGGAGGCCTGTGTTGGGGAGACTTGACCCTTGATGTTGACCTCTGAAGACTCCGTCTCCAGAGGTTTGCTGTACAGAGTTCCAAAGTACAGAAGTCATGGGTTCACACTCAAGGTATCCCCTATACTTTTTCAAGGAAGGAAAAGTAGCTCCTCACTGAGACACTGCCCCACCTCAAGCATATGTGTGTGGGGTATGTGTGCGCATGTGAGGTAGTATAGGAGATGGGGGTATATCTGTGCAGGAATGTAGTTACTGCTGAGACTGCAGGGGTGGTGGTGGGGAGACTGAGGAGCACCTGCCAGAGCCCTGCCCCAGCCCAAGGGACAGAGGGCAGGACCAAGGGAAGGTGGAGAAGCACAGGGCTGAGGGAGACCTAACTGCCCAGGCTGCATGGCAGTGTGGCAGGAGTAGAATGAATGGACCTGACAAGGAGGGACCTTCCTCAGTTACAGATCTTATGAAAGAGAACAAAGGAGTAGGGAGGAGGCAGGCAGAGTGGGAGGTGGGAGGGGGGGTTGGTGAGCAGAAGCCAAATGAAGGAGGAGGGTGGATAAGGGAGGGAGAGCAGGAGAATGACAGACTAGTCTGATGGGGGAGGAGAAGCCAGCTCCCCTCTGTGACAGTTGTGTGCCCGCTCTGTGCCTTTGTAGGGCGGTGCTGGGGAAGGAGAGGCAGCCTGGCGGTAGGTGGGGGTGCAGAGACAACCACAGGCAATTTCACTATGAGATAAAGGTCAGTGTATAGGGGTGGGGGAATTGCTAATCTCCTCTGGAGGTTCAGCAAAGGCTGGAGGAAAGGATGAGCAACAGATCCGGAGACACACTATAGATCTGGCGGGAGAGGGAGTGTGTCAGGCAGCAATCTGTTTTAAGGAACCAAGGAGGCCAAGCTCTACGCTAAAGAATGTGGCCCAAGAGAGAAGGACTGATCGATTGATTGACTGATCGCTAAATCCTCCTCAGGGCAGTGCATCCTAACCCTTCAGTGAAGGAACTAATCACCCTGTTTGGGCCAGCCCAGAGAGTCTTACATGCTGGCTTCTGCTTCCCTGAAGATACAGACCTAACCTTGTCACACCCAGCTCCAGACACTGTGTTGTTGCTCAGTAGATGCTCCATGAATAAATAACTGGAGGAAGCAGCGTACCTTGCACCAAGCAAGAACCCTCTGAGGAAGATACTATTTTTTCCGTTTTGTTGATGAAGGAGTCAAGGATCTCAGCTTCAGCAGGATTTAAAACTAAAGTCTTAGCATCCCTGGCTTGAGCAGTCTGTTTTTCTTTCCTAGAAAAACAAAAAATGCTTAATAAGTTTACAGCTTTGATTTATTTTTATTAGCGTCCATGCTGGTCAACATAAAATAATTATAAATTCAAGATTGCAGTGAAAATCACCACCATTTTCATTTTAAAAGTGTAGGAGGTAGGGCCTCCCTGTTAGCACAAGGGGTTAAGTTGCAGCATTATGAAGCTATCCACAGCCACTGCAGCATGAGAAGGAGTTCAATCCCCTGCCAGGGAGGGAACCCACATGGCGCAGCAGACCTCTCCTATCTCGCCTGCTGCTCCGCTCAGCAGTGTACTTCAGTGGATCTGCCTGTTCTGCTTCCCATTGTGTCTCTGGTGAATCCTCTCATCGGCCACACCTCTAACGTGCACCCCAGCTCTTGTATGCATAAATAAATATTTTTTAAAAAAAGAAAAGCGTAGGAGGCCTGTGGGCTGCATATACTATCTTCCATGTTTTCTCCTGAGAACATTAAAGAAACATCCTGTCATGCAATCTTAAAGGTTTTAATAGAACGGGGTGGGGGATGGGGAGTGGAGATATAGACAGGGTTTGGGTGATGAGAAGAAACTCCTCTAAGAAACTGGAATTCCCTTGGGCCTGCAGAGCTGCCCTCTCTGGCTCTGCGCGGCTCCTCCTCCAGGGGGCGCAGCAGAGAACTCCCAGGTCTAGTCAGCGCAATTCGGGGTATCTGATTGATGGCCTTGGTTAGAATCATCTTTTTAGTTGTTTTTTTTTTTTTTTTTTAAGATTTATTTATTTATGCGTACAAGAACTGCATACATGTCAGAGGTGCCCGGGGGATCAGAGGACTCACCAGAGACAGAGTGGGGAGCAGAACAGGCAGATCAACTGAAACACACTGCTGAGGGGAGCAGCGGGCAAAATAGGAGCAATCTGCTGCGCCATGTGGGTCACCTCCTTGGCCAGGGATCGAACTCATACTGCAGTGCCTGAGGATAGCTTCATAGTGCTCGTCTTAAACCCTTGCGCCACCAGGGAGGCCCCTAGAACTATCCTTTTGGACTGGGCACTAAAAGGGCACCGATTCTCGCTGTGTCTCTTAGGGAGTTAAGACTCAGGTCAGAAACATGATCCACACTCCAGTCAGAGCCACCCCAGTTCTTCCTGGCTCCGCTGTCCACCCCAGCTTGTGGTTGAATAATGGGGTCAGCCGGCCCAGCACCTCCCGCTCCGGGTGTTCCATACCCCCCTCCTTCACATCTCCCAGCGCACAGTCTGGAGGTTGCCATACCAGGAGAAGGATAAAGCCACGCACAATTTGTCTTTGTGTAATTATCTGTCAGGTACAGCTTGTGAGACCTCAGCTACTTCCCCCCCAACCCTCCTCCCCACCCGACATGCAAGAAAATAAATGACACCCATGCGCGGGCCGCCCCCTGCCTCACAGCGGGCTGACCGGGCCGCCCAGGGCTGCTCCACGCGGGCAGCCTGGATTCCAGGCCTGACTCTTACTCGTCCATCCTTTCAGCCTGAGTTACTTGCTGGGGAGAAGGAGGAAGAGGTCCACTTGGCCTCTAAGCCACAGCTGCCACGAAAGAAAGAAGACAAACGGATTTCTCGGTCCTTTCTCCTGAGAGGATTTGGATGGGGGAGAGCGAGGCTTGAGTCCTGCTTTCCAAAAACACTAAAGACAAAGCCGTATCCAGAGTGACAGGCACTTGATAGGTGGCCTGGCCACCATGCTGAGCTCTTAACACATTGATCCCCTCTGGAATAGGGCTTTATCTTCACTGTGGAGAGGATTCAGACTTTGGCCCCCAGGCACACAACTGGCTGGGGGATGGGGCACGGGCTGCAGAATGTGACCTTGACCTCTGAGGAGCAGAGGTAGGCTATTTCTCACTTCTTGTGTGAACTTTGGTTTCTTCCTCTTTAAAATATGCACAATATACTCATCTCTGAATCCTTGGGAGAAGTCAGTAAGGTGGCAAGTCTTGGCACTTGTAGGGACTTAAGTGTTGGGTGCTCTCCCTCTAGCCCTCTCTGCACTGTCCCTCTGTCCCCTGGGAGCTGGATTGGACAGAGACAGGCTGGCCGACTCCGGGAGGAGCATTTTGGGAGGGGCCCGCATCCTCTGTTCCCAGGACCCCATTGGCAGGCTGCTGATACCCATCTGCTCCCCTTCACAGTGTCTCCAAATGCATAAAATACAATTACAGAGGAAACCAATTTCACTGAAATACAGTTATTGAAAGACTCAAAAACCCAAATTTGTGACATAGTAATCTACTGCCTTCTTTAACAATGTATTCAATAACCTGATCTAGCAGCAGAGCTAATAACTACCATAATTTCCAAGATGTGATCAGTGTAAATTTAAAGAAACTTGCAGCAACTAATATGAAAGCACCTTGATTTCTATTAGTGACAAAAGCACAACTATTGCTAATAATACTGGGGCTTGCAATAGACAAACACTAAATTCACTTAGAGGTTAGTGAATATGTATCACCCCATGCAAGTTCCCAGACTCCCAAAATCCATCCATGGATTAAGTTAAAGTAGAAAAGGTGATGGTTAAGAGTAGAAGCAATTGGCCAAAATACATGTTGACCTGAATTTAAAAGTGCAATTCAGGGTAGACAATTGGGGAAATCAAATGAAGCTCTCCTTCTGACAGTGAGGGGCTGACAGTCCATGGTCTTCCTTTGCTTGGGCCAGCCAGGAGGTCTTTCTGGAATATACAAGTCTTTTTAGGAATGAGGCTGCCTGAGGGCCCTATTGCGGCTTCGACAGAAGCATCTCAAATTCTCAGTTTCCCTGTTGCTGACCTAAGTGGGGGCCGCCTCCCTGTGCCCCCTTTTCCTCTGAACAATGTTCATTCTGCACAGTGGGTGAGGACGTTTTGCCCTGAAGGTTTTGGGCTTGTGGCCAGAGGATCTGGGCGCCGAGCAGTGGCTGCAGCTCCTGCAGGCTGAAGAGAAAGGCCCGTCAAATATAGCAAGAAAAAGGCAAGCATTTCCCAGGGCTGAGGAAGCTCCCTTGGCTCCCCTTTAGTGGGCTAGATACGGAGGCGAGCAGAGCCTTCGGGAGCTGAGGCAGAGGGCCTAGTCTTCTGGGACACACAGCGGAAGAGCACAAGCCTTCCACCCCAGTCTGGCTGTCTCCTGGTCTCCCTGGCGGGTGGGAGAGGAGCGGGACACTTCCCTGCACAGGGCTGGCTTTCTGGACTGTGACTGATGACTTCTCCCTCTCTGTTCGCAAGAGGAGTCAGGGGTAATGAGGACAGTACCACTTTGTAAGCTGTAAAGTGTTACATAAGCGTGAATTATTATTAACTGGAAAACACGTTTTTGTCCAGGTCACACTGATGTTTGTCCTCTGCTCGTAACATTTGGACTGCACATTAAGTCAGGAGGCCCACAAACTCCAAAGTACTTGATCAAGCTCAATCACTGCTCTTGCTGAACCAACCAGGCACATATACACTTTCTGCATATATTAAAAATTATTTACACACACATGCACAGCGTCTTATATACAAAAGAATTTACTTTTTGGTTTGATTTTTCCTGCCTATGATACTAATTCTTAAAGGACCCTCAAAGCCCATGAAGTGGGTGTTTCCCCCACTTTACAGATGAGGAAACGGGCTCATTTATAAAGAGAAGTAGTGGCTGAGTGGGTCCTGGCATCCATCATCTGATTGTTTCCAATGTTTGCTTTCCCTAGAATTAAAGACAGGTTTACTGGGTTTAAAGGCAGCAGTGATTAAAAAGTGCCTGGAGAGGTAATACAATATTGACATTTCTTTATGAAGCGAAACAGACAACTAGGACTCTTGAGGGGTGTGTCCTGTATCTTTGGTTTATCACCCCTGATCTAGGGCTGCACTATTACTCATCACTGGAACTTACCACGGATCCTAAAACACAGGCTTCAGAGAGATGCTCTTTGAAATGACTTGTGTGTGGGGACACTGTGCTGTTCCACTTGCAGAGGCAGGCTGCCCTCATGTGGTCAAAGTGATAAACGGCAGAATCACAAGCTCGCGCTCTCTCCCGGTGTGGACACCTGACAGTGGACACCTGACAGTGGCTGGGTAGTGGGATTGTCACTCATTGCACAGGGACCTTGATATAGGGGTCGGCCCATTCACTGATGGGGACTGTGTGCATGTGCAGACTGTGGCTTTTTTCAGCAGAGCATTTTCATACTCTATGATGTTCTGGTCCCCAAACCCCAGACTCTTGGCCTTCTGAACCCTAGAACGCCAAGAATTGCTGAGGCGATGTTGGAGGAAGTGCTGGCTCAAGAAACAGCATATTTGAGCTTAATTCAGTCTCTAGCTTACTATGAAACTGAACAGGCATCTTACATTTGACCCGAGGCACCCTTTTTAACACTGAGGAAAGAACTACACCCATTTTACAGACAATGAATGAAGGCTGAGAGTTTATTGTGTTTTTTTTTTAAAGATTTATTTATTTATGCATACAAGCACTGGGATACAGGCCAGAGATGCGGGGAGGTGAGATAATCCACCAGACAGAGCAGGGGGCAGAACAGGTAGATGGACTGAACACACACTGCTGAGGGGAGCAGCGGGCACAGCAGGAGAGGTCTGCTGCGCCATGTGGGTCCCCTCCCTGGCCGGCAGCAGGGATGGAACTCGTGCTGCAGTGGCTGCAGTTTACTTCATAGTGCGTTGCTTAACCCACTGCGCCACCAGGGAGGGCCCAAGGCTGAGAGTTTGAACCAATGGTGCTCTTATCAGTGCTCTTATGTGCAGCATAACATAAATATTTAGAGAGAAGAATGGTATTTGGTAACATTTTTGCAAATTTCTGTAACGCTTGTCTTGTTAGAAAACACACGTACACTTTCCAGAACTCCACTGTACACTCCTGAGAGAATGAGTGTGTAAAAGACATATGTTCATGTCTTTATGAGAATAATTTCCACTATAGATGTCCTGAAAGTGTGTTTGGCTCCCGTTGTCCCAGGACCACACTTTGAGAACCACTAACCAGTGGTTCACCCTCATTAGTCGGTGCGCTCAGCTAGCAAGCAGTGCGGCCCAGGTTCCAGGCTGCTACTCCAGCCTCAGACAGACCCAGGTATTATTCCAACCCCCATGCACCCCAGCCTCCCTCTCTCACCCTCTCTGCAAGTCAGGGGTCCTCTCTAAAACAAGAGTGGGAGTCTTGTCGCCCGAGGCCCTTCTGGCTCTCACCCTGACTCTATGCAGGCAAGGGCGGCATCTCTGACTCCCCTGGGTGGGTGCCCCTGAGGAACCTACAGCTGAGCTGCAGTGGGGGCTGGAACAGTGAAAGCACCTACAAGGAGTGGAGAAAAGCTGGTTTCTCCTGTTCTCATATCATCTTGAGAAGATAGCTTCGTGTTTCCTAAACTTTTCCAAGAAAAATAGGTGTTTCATCCCATCCCCAACTGCAACCTCGATTCACCTGGTTCTGCCTTCCTGAGCCACTTAGCCCCAGGGGCTAGGAGGGTGGGAGAGGGGAAGGTCCCAAGCTCTACTGCTGTTAGACAAAGTTCTGAACTGGAATGTTGTCATCCCTCACCCCTCCCTCCTTATTCACCTTTAGAAAACTACTGAGCCAAGCAAGGTTTACAAAGGGGCATTTCAGGTTGAAGGAATAGAATGGGCAAAGTCACAGAGACCGGAAAATACCAGGAAAGCATATTAGAAAGCATTTTGGCAAATATCTTGATTTAATGTCTCCCTACTCCCATTTATCCTACACACTGATGATGCCAGATCAATCTTGAATATTTATCTCACCTTGTCACTCCCCTTGTCTTAGTTCCCTCTTGGCTGAGTTGAAATCAAATACCATCATGGCATCCAAGTCCCTTCAGTGCTATTTTCTCTGTTTTAAATGCTGGTGTTATTTTCTCTACCTGATTTCCCACTGTTTCCTACCTGCATCATGTTCCTTTTTTGTTCCTTGTCATGCCTCATGCTCTCCTTCACTCTTCAGTCCAGGTTGCCTGTTTCCTTAACATTTCACCTACTCCAGAAAGCCCACCCTGATTGATCTAGGCTGGGCTTCAGAATGCCTGGAGTAATCCATTAGTATCTCATGGTTGGCCTTTTCTGCCACTGTTATTGGCCCAAGAAGCCCTCAGCCACTTGTAGGTTGGACGCTCTTGAAAGGAAGGAACAGTCTCTTATTCTTCTTCACTGCCTTTTCCCTCTGATACCTATTACCTACTGGACACGTTATGGTGGTTGGTATTTACTACCTTAATCCCTACATAGCAGGACCTGGGCACAGACTGACCTCTAGGAAGGTGCTGGAGACAGAGGAAGAGGCAGTGACTCACTCACAAGAAAGCAACGGAGTACAGAGACTTCTGGTAAGGAAAGAAGAGCTGTCTCAGAGGAAAGGGTCTCTTACTCCATGTGATGTAGGAGACATGGGAAAAGGAAGAGGACCCAGCTGTACTGTGAGCCTCTAGGCAGATGATCAGTCTCTCTGAGGCTTTGAGCCTCACCTTTCCCTCTGGGGGAGGGATACTGTATCAGAATAGAGACACTCTATTAAGAACCCACATATAACTAACGCTCAATAAATATCACATGATGAAATTAAACTACAAATAGAATTTAAAAATTATAAAATGTCCAGCCCAGGCAATCTGGATAAGAGACATGTATCACATGGGTGACTTGATCACAGTCCCTCAGGGATATATATATGGACCTGGTGGTTTGAGGGGAGGAGCTCTCTGCCTGGTGCACTCCAAGGAGAGAGTCGGCTGACCTTTTGCTGCCACCAGGTGGCCACAAACTAACTATGCAGTCTGACTGGTTTGTCAGGGAATTCCAAATAAGGGTAAAACTGAGAAGATCGTAAGGTGTGTTTAAGAAGTTTGGGGCGATCCTGGGGCTAGAAGAAACTGAGAGAAATATTACTTAGAGTACCTGGGAAGTCTGGAATAATTGACCCAGGAGGTTAAAACACACACACATCTGAGAGAACTGCCCCACCCCATGGCAAGGCCACATCTCGGGTTATTATAATACTGCCCTCTAGGGGTCTGAGGTCTGAGGTCTGCTTTCACCTGCATCTCCAGCCTCAGTGCTCCCTTCTTGTGCTCAGTCTTCTTGTGCTCGCTCACTCTTGTGCTCACTTGTGGTCCCAGAACCACCTCCAGATACAGCCTTGGCAGATGCTAATCTCCATCTGGAAGTTTTGTTTCTGCCTCACCCCTCATCCATATAACTTATACTCATTCCTCAGCTCTCAGCCCAAATCTCCTTAGGTTAAGTTCCAGTCTAGGTCAGGTTCCCTCGATAAATGCTCTCAGAGAGCCAGAATTAATTTCTCAGAGCACTTTTCTCAGTTTAAAATTAAGCATTCATCTGTGACATTATTTCATTAACATTCATCACTTACAATATTGTATGGGAAAGAGAAGATAGGGTCTCTTTCTCTTATCCTTAGAACTGAGCTCAATTTGGGTAAATGGGGCATTTGAAGGATAGGAGAGATCTGGAGGGTGTGAGGAGTGCTGAGGCATGCGGAGCTTTTGTGGAACTTGTCCTCAAAAAGGAGAAGCATGGAAGCCAGGCTCACTTATGTCAACATGCCACTGTCCCCAACCTCACCCCTACTTTCTAACAGGGCTGTGGGACTGAGAAGTGCTGTAAGGCCAGCTCAAGGGGAACGGTGGCAAGCCTCTGATAAAGGGGGTCCACTCTGCAGTGGGGGTGGGGGGAGATGTCTTCTGTGGCCATGAAGCTTTTTCTCCCACAGCCTGGTGCCTGTGTGTGATCTATCTGTGCTGAGGCTGGATAACCACAAAACCAAACTGCATCACCATCACAGGCACACAAGGTAGGCAGGAACCTCAGCCAACTGGTATGGGCTCCTCTTATGCTGGTAGCAATACTAGCCACCGCTCAGCACCCATTGACCAAGTTCCTTGATTTCTGTAAGTGAAAGTGGAAAAAATAGCTAGCATGTCTGGGATCCATGGCTCAGATGCCAGGGGGCTAATTCATAGGGAGGCCTGAAAACAGTTCCTTGGCTATAAGCAATGGAAATGGCTTTGGATGGAGGAACTCTGGGCTTGAGACTCCAGATTCAAGTGCATGTCTCTGCAGACAAGGGACACTTGATTAGATGCTTCTAGAGGGAAACCTTGGCAGAGAAGTTTTTCTTCCAAAAATTACTGATTCCTTCCAGGCAAACGATCATTTTCATTAAGGGAACCCACATCTAATCAGCTGAGAGTATGGATTCAAAACACTGCCTCTTTAATTTGAATTTCATTGGAAAAGAAAGTTAACTTGTTCCAAACTCAGACAAGATTTAAAAAATAAAATTATTTTGAAAATGATATTTTCAATTTTTGCCAACCCACAAAGTTGAAGGATGGGGGTGAGAAACATAGGTGGTACTTCATATTTTTTTTTAAAGGAGAAATACTCTATTCCCAGATTAGATGAAGAGGAAAGAGAATTTTACCTAGAATTCAAGCCAGAGTGGACTGATTCAAGGATCTTCTGAGCTTCCAGTACAGCTTTATTATATAGTTTGAGGTGCTATGAACCCCCAAACATCTCAGTATCCTTTAAAATGGAAAACGAACTTCGTAATCACTTTTTAATTCTCCATGTGTTTGTTTCTTCTATTAATATAGAAATCAAGAGCTATTTGTAATTTCAGTCTAGAAGATCCACAGAGAGAAGACATTCAAACTCAAGAGCCTGGACAAGCTGCCTGAGTGTGAATTATTAAGGAGGCAGTCAAGGTGGGGAAGGCTGTGTGGACGAGTTACTAGCATTGGGAGAACTGGGTGGCTGAAGCAGCTCCTCCTTCCCAGGCTCCAGGGTCTATACTGGCCCTGCCTTTTGGGCCTCCAGGTCTTCACCTCATCAGAGTCTCCACCAAGAGCAGTAGATCTTCATGCCAGCTGTTTTGCCTCCTTTTTTAAATCTGATTCTCTGTTCTTATTGCCTTTGTCATTGTTTAATTTCCAGGCCAGGATTAGTAGGGTGAGGAAAGTCATCAGGAGTACAAAGAAGAAGAGGACTTTGACTAGGTAGGCATGGTCAGCTATGACAGTGACCAGCGTACCCTTGTCCCATAAGAAGACTGGAAACAGTTGGGACGACATCAGTTTCTTAAAGACAATCAAGATATGTGGTAGAAGCTGACTGCCCACGAGACCAAGAAAGCACCAAGAAAACTAGTCTTGCTCCTCCTTATATCCTAAGAGGCTGTGGAGAGCTGTGGCCACACCTCTACAGATCCTGTTGCTCCACGGGGGCCATCTTCTGTTGGAAGTAACTGAGCAGAGTTGTTTGCCCAGAAAGGCTGACCAGCTGCTTCTGAAGCAGAGTCCTGAGGTGACAGCCCAGGGGGCCAGACCTCTGGGTAGTGGGTGGGGCTTCCAAGGCATTGTGACGTCACCTGACGGCGTTAACTTTTCGTTATGATGTATTTTTAGATATACAGGAAGTCTCAATGAAAATATGGAAAGGTTCTGTGTCCCTTCACTCAGTGTCACCAAGTAGTTACTTTTGTGCAGTTATAGTAAGAAAATCAAACGAGTAAATGGACGTCGGTACAAATGTGTGTATGTATAGTTCCGTGCCATTTTATGATACACGTAGATTCTTGAAAGCACTGAAATCAAGATGCAAAACAGATTCGTTACCATGAAGGCTTACTGTTGTCCACATTCTCAAAGTTGGAGAACGTTATAGATAACTTACTTCCATTTTCTCCCTGTCTCTTCACTTGTCTCCATTTATAATACAATTTTATTAAATATTTCCTCCGTATATCTTGAAATTCAGACGTTATACTTTTTGCTTCAACTGTCAAACAATTTGGATGGCACAAGAGGAAAAGAAAAGTATATTGTGTTTATTTACTGTTATAAAGTAATGACTGTTGGGTCATTCAAATTGTCCAACCTTCATGTCTGATGATTCTTTTCCTCAGCTTAATATTTTGGTAGATAAAATTTTCAGTTCTAAAATTTCCATTTGGTTCTTCTTTTCATATCTCTTCCATTTCTTCCCTGAGATTTTCTAGTTTTTAAATTTTTTCAAGTGTATTTATAATTGCTTGTTGAAACATTTTTATGACTCTTTAAAATCCTTGCCAGATAATTCCAATATCTGCCTCATCTTAGCGTTGGTGTCCACTGTTTGTCTTTTAAGGTTGAGATTCTCATGGATCTTTGTACGATGTGTGATTTTGATTGCATACTGGGCATTTTGGATATTTTCAGTCCCTGAATCTTGTTTAAACATTCTGTTTTAGCAGGAGTCCTCTGACATGGTGCCAGATGGCTGTGGTGGGCATTGCCTCACTGATGCCAGGCAGGGGTGAAGATCCAGGTTCTCTGCTCAGTCTCCTTTGACAATTTAGAGTGAGGGAGAGAGGCACTTCCTCACAGCTGTTTGTATGTGAGATTTCAGACTCCCAAGTGGCCTCCTCTAATACCAGCCTTATAAGGAAGGGGAGGAACATCATTTTACCTCTGCATGGGGAGCTCATTACACCTCCAGGAAGAGATGGAGAGTGAGTAAGGGGACATCATTATGGCTAGGAAAGGGCTTTGCTTATGGAGCAGGGTGTGGGGTCATGCTTTTTTTCCATGGTGTTTGGCTAGCGTACAGCAATAACTATCTAAAGGTGTTCTGTCATGCCTAGTTGCTTATCTCTAGCCCTTTGACTAGAGAAAACAAGCAGAATTTTCTTGGAACTTCATTTAGTCTATGCTTGTTGGCATCTCTGGATTGCTTGTCTAGCACCCAGTCCAGGATATGTGAGGTAAAAAGCAAACCTGAATGCACTGTCATGCCAACCCTGGATTCTGAGGTCCCTAGTCAGCCTGCCTTCTTCTCCCCACCTTCAGAGTCTTCTTATGTTCATTTTACATAAAAAGTCCAGGGCTCTTAGCTGTGCTTAATGGAAGAAACAGAGAGAACTGAGTTAATCCCAAGTGTGTCCACTCCATTTGGGTCTGGAACCTCTTGATGCAGTACCAAGATTCAAGCAGGTGATGGTAGAATGAGATCCAGAGACTTTAGTGCTCAACAACTGGAGATGGAGGCAGCACTTACCCTTTTAAGTGCTTGTGACCTTGGTTAGGTCACTAAACCTCTCAAGTCTTCATTTATTCATTAGAAATGGAATTATAATGATGATACAAAATTTATAGGTTTTCATGGTGATGAAATGGGCTGATGAGTGCATAATAACTTTCCAAACAAATTTAAATTATTTTAAGTGGAACTGCCATGGAAGGAGAGGGAAATGAAGAGAGAGTATATGAAGAAGATAATGCAGCTCGATTTTTCTTAGGTTGTTCCAACTCTCCTACAAACGTGCAAAGATCTGTAAGTGAACATTTCTCTCACCTTCTCCCCCAAGATGTCTATAAGTTTTTTGGAACACATGGACGTTACCTTCTATGGCAAAAGATGTGATTATGGATCCTGAGAGGGAAGGTTATCGCAGATTCTCTGAGCATGTCACAAATACAATGACTGGTATTTTTATGAGAGAGAAGAGAGGGGATTTTCAAAGAGATAGATACACAGAGCAGAAAGGCACATGAGGATAGGCAGAGAGAGATGTGTCCTCCAGCCAAGGAGCGAGCACAGCCACCACAAGCTGGGAAAGGCAAGGACTGGATTCTCCCCTAGAGCCTCTGGAGGAAGCAGGACAGTGATAAGACCTTGATTTTGGGCTTCTTACCTCTAGAACAGTGAGAGAATGAGTTTTGTTGCTTGAAACCACTATTTGATGGCATTTTGTTTCAGCAGCCCCAGGAAATTAATATAGGAATCATAGAGAACACCTAGTCCAATATCTTCTTCTAACAGGTAAAGAGACTGAGGCGTGAAAAAAATATCAGTTTCTGGCACAATAAGTAAAGGACTGGGATTCTGGTTTCTCCTCTCCCGGTTCACTAAAACATGGTATCTGCGTCCTTTCTTTGAAACATCTTTATTAGATGTAATTCATACACCTGCAACTCACCCATTAAAGTGTACACTTCAGTGTATGTTTGGTGTATTCATGGGGTTGCTTAAACATCATCACAATATAATTTGAAATATTTTCAACCCTTGTTCCCCAAGAAATTTGTATCCATAGCATTCTTTTTTTTTACTAATTTTTATGTGTGCAGAAAATGGGTGTAGGCTAGAGGTTTGTAGGGGGGTGCGGGGGAAGGGGGAGGATTCACTAGAGACAGATTAGGTGGATTCACTGAAACACACTGCTGAGGGGAGCAGCAGGTGAGACAGAAAAGGTCTGCTGCCCCACATGTGGGTCAGCTTCCTGGCTGGGGATCAAACTCATGCCATAATAATGATAGTGATGAGACTTAACCCCTAGGCTAGTGGGAGGCCCCAGAGCTTTCTTTTTTCTTTTTTTTTAAAATTTACTTTTACCTATTTATGCATACAAGAACTGGGGTGTAGTCCAAAGGTGTGGGGGTCATAAAAGGATTCATCAGAGACAGAGTGGGGAGCAGAATATGTGGGTCTACCGAAATGCACTGCTGAGGGGAGCAGTGGGTGAGGCAGGAGAGGTCTGCTGCACCATGTGGGTTCCCTCCCTGGCTGGGGACTACACTCATGCCACAGGGGCTGGTGGTAGTTTGATAGTACTGAAACTTTACCCCTGTGCCACCAGGAAGGCCCCCCTATAGCATTCTTGACTCTCTTTTAAGGTACTTTGTTTCAGAAATGTTGATTTCTTTCCCCTCTCCAGGCTAGGATTCTCCATATCTCAATTGTATTCTCCCATTCCCTAGTCCAGTGCATCACTTGGGCCTGTGCTTTGCTTGGTTACCCCTAACTAATGCTGAGGGACTGGAGTGCTGGTGGAGTTCTGGACCCAGTAGCTTTCTTTATAACCTTTACAGGTTATTTTGCTGAACTGTAAGAAATGGCCTAGTCACTCTTCATTCTCTGACCTGACTGTCAAGATACAAAGGTTGAATGTTCTTCATTAATTTCTGGAGGGGTAGACCTGTTAGCATGTAAACGAAGGGTACTCAGAGACCCCTGAACTTGTATGTGCTGAAGGCATCCAGCCACCCTGTCACACAAAGGCAAGCAACCTGAAAGACTAAGTAAGACAAGCAGGCTCTCAATGTGAAAGATCACTTAAAGAATTAGTGTGCATAGAGAGAGAGAGGATAATAGTTTCCCAACAACTCCCTTCCCCCCAAATTACTCATTTTCTCTCATTGTCAAACACTCATACAGAGTCAGCGTGAAAATGTGCACCTACTCTCAGGGAACAGCAAGAAGGTCATGAAAGGGGCCAGGAAGTCTGAGAAGGGATAGACACAAATATTCAAATCAAGGCTGCCACTATTAGCTCCCCATTGTCTCTCACCCATGTGTTTCTTCCAAGTGTCTACATGTCTCCCCTTCATGTGTCCTCCAAATCCTCTTCCCAGCATTGTGCAAGCGGGGCCACAGGAGTCAGAGAGTGGGCCTGCCTGCTTCCCTGTTGTGCAGTCCAAATTGCCAGGCAGTTTGTGCTCCTTTCAGTATCTCCAGGGGAGGCACTAGCAATTCACCCACCAGACTCTAAGAGTTTCCTCCTGCTGGCCTGGCAGCTCTAGGTGACCTGGATGGTTTGGGAGCCTAAGGAAGGAAAAAAAAAAAAAGAAAGAGAACTGGGCAGTAGAGGTAACGCTTTCTCTACATCCTTAATGTTTTCTCTCTTGGGGCAGAAACCCTGTTGCGAACACTTCTGGTCTCTCTGTTCTGGCTTTCACTCTGTTCCCCTGGGGAACAGTGTGCTCCCATGTCTTTCAGAGGCAGCCAGGAGTGAGAGGCCTGTGGTCTTATGGACATCTATGATGTTGGTGAGTAGGTCAGTTCTGAACCTGTCAGGAGATCCTGGGGCTGTCGTTATCTCCCATTAGGGCTTTCATCAGTCACCAAGGTGAGTTTTGTCATCCACCTCATTCCTGTCTCCACTGGTTCAGAACTCAGTGAGGAAAGAGAACGTGATGCAGGTAGGGAAAAGAGAGGCTATGCATGGACCAGTTACATCCCAAGCACATGGTTCTCCATGAACTCTGGAGGTCCTGAATTGTGATAGTGAATTTCACGTGTCAAACTGAAAGACCAAGACATGCCCAGGTAGATGGTAAACATTACTGCAGTGCATGTGTGAGGGTGTTTCCAGGCGAGACTGGCACTTCAACTAGCATAATAAAGAAGATCACCCTCACAAGTGTGGGCGAGCATCGGTATCAATCAAACAAAAAGGTGAAGAGAAGTTGGATTTGATCTCTGCTTGAGTTGGGATATTCATCTACTGCCCTTGGTGCTCCTGGTTCCCAGGCCTTTGCACTACCTGCTTTCCTGGGTCTTGGGCAGATAGTGAGGCTGCTTGGACTTTTTAGTTACATGAACCAAGTCCCAGAACACACACAAGAATGCACATATATCCTTCTGGTTCTTCCTCTGGAGAACCCATTACATGAATCTTCGCACTAGATGATGTAACACAGCATCAGGCACCCCCCCTCCAGCTTTCAGTGTCTCTTATGCCCTGATTATGGAGATCATTTAGTTTAAGATTTTTTATGGAAAGTATTTAAACTCCTAATATGACAGACAGGAAAGTAAGAAGGTTTTTGCTTTGTTTTTCTCAAAGTCTGTCTTCTTCTTCTGTGTTTGTAGTGTTTTTCTGATAATAATCTGGAGCCCTTGCTGTGCCAGGCAGATATACATACATGGTAGCAGTAATGACTCCCTGGAGATGCCCTGTCTTAATCCCCAGAATCTGTGGATCTGTTATCTTACATTTTAAGAGGGTTTTTGAAGATATGGTTAAGAGAAATTACCTGGATTATCTGAGTGGGTCACAAATAATCATTAAGACTCCAGTAAGACTCAGATAGCAGGAAGTATAGTAACAAGAGGCCAGAGAGAGAGAGAGAGAGAGGAGAGAGAAAAGGGAGGGGGGAGAGACAGTGGAAAAACAGAGAAAAGAGAGAGGGGGAGAGGAGGAGGAAAGAGGAGAGAGAGAGCCAGAGAAAGAAATACTACCTTTACAAGTTAGAAAAGGAGGCAAAGAAACAAATCCTCCCTTAAAAACTCAAAAAGAAATGTAACCTTGTCAATCTATTTTAGGACCTTTGATCTGCAGTTTTATGTTTATATAAGATAATGATAATAAATTTGTGTTGTTTTAAGTACACTGTCTGATACTCTATTATAGTAGGAATATGGAACTAAATTACCAAGCCAAGTCACTCCTGTCTTTAAAAAACATACTCCCTTGATCTTGTGTTCTCTCTTTTTTTTTAAGATTTATTTATTTGTGCATACAAGAACTGGGGTACAGTCCAGAGGTGCAGGGAGTGAGAGGATTCACCAGAGACAGAGTGGGGAGCAGAACAGGCAAACAGACTGAAATACACTGCTGAGGGGTGCAGCGGGTGAGACAGGTGCAACGGGTGAGAGGTCAGCTGTGCTATGTGGGTTCCCTCCCTGGCCCAGGAAGGAGCTAGTGCTGCAGTGGCTGCTGATAGCGTCATAGTGCTGCAACTTAACCCCTTGTGCTACCAGGGAGGCCCTCTCTCTCTTTTCTCTTACCGTCAATTTTCTTGAAAAGTGCCATCTCCTTCTTCTCCCTCTCACTTGCTTCTGGCCTCTTGGATCCCGTGTCCATACCCACCACCCACTCAGTTTCCGAGGACCAACAATATCTTCACCCCAAAGATATGGTTACTTTTCCAATTTTATCTTCACATGCTAGAATCATGTTTCTTGAAATTCTTTCTCCCCTTAGCTTTAGTGATGGCATGCTGCAGTTTCCCCCCTTCTTTTCTCTTAGCCCCAGGGCACTCAACTCCCCTTTTGTATGTTTGGTGTTTTCCCAGAGTTCAGTCTTTTTATCTTAAATCTTCTCTGGGTTATCAACCACACCCACGGTTTCAGCCTATATCCAGACAGTAGCTCTCCATCATTACCTTATCCAGACCTCATGCCTTACTCCTGACCATAGATAGATCTTGCTGCCCTGGTCTTGCCTTGTTGTTTCTTCAACTGTAGCAAACTAGTTCTAACTATCTTCTCATTCAAATCTGCACCTCCTCTACACTCTTTGCCAAAATAAGAAACCTGGGAGCCACGCTCTTTTTTACTGCCTCTCTGCACTAACTTGGTTTCAGTATCCAAGCAATTCCACTTCTGAAATACTTCTCATCTCCATCCCTGCCTCCTTATTTCCATTGCTGCTGCCTTAGTTCAAACTTTCATTTTTCAGTCGTTAGTGTTTTCTTGGATTACTGCAATAATTTACTAATTAGTCTTCTGACTTCCAGTAGTCTTATTTCTCTGTAGCCTATTCTACTCATTTTTTTTTTAAAGATTCATTAATGCATACAAGAACTGGGGTACAAGCCATATGTGTGGGTGGTGAGAAGATTCACCAGAGACAGAGGGGGGAACAGAACAGGCAGACAGACTGAAATACACTGCTGAACGGAGCAGCTGAGCCAGACAGGAGAGGTCTGCTGTGCCGTGTGGGTTAGTTCCCTGGCCAGGGATTGAACTATCCTATTTAGTGTCAACAGAAGAATATACATAAACATGTCAGACCACTTTGCTCCTCACAGTTCATCATTGGGCTTTTGCTACCTCTCACCACATGGCATATAAACTCTTCACTCATGTTGTCCTTCTCTGCCCAACTGCTTACATTTTTCTTTTCTATATATACATAGAAAAGATCTGGGGTATAGGCCAGAGGTGTGGGGCGGGGGTGGTGGTGAAAGGATTCACCAAACCCAAAGTGGGAAGTAGAACAGGTAGGTTTACTGAAATATCCCTAGTGCTGAGACTTAACCCCCAGGCCACCAAGGAGGCCCTGCTTACATTTTTCTATCATGCTTTCCTATGTACCTTATATTCCTTTACAAAAGACAATTTACATCAACCTCAAGTACCAGACAGCAAAATGGTAAAGGAGAAAGAGGACAAAATTCCTGGTTTGAGTCATGGCTTCATTTATTAAGTAAACTTGATCTTGTTCAATATATTTACTTCTCTGTGCTTCATCTACTTCACCTACAAAAAGTTTTTTTCATAGTACCTATTTTAAAGAGTTATTGTGATAATCAAACATGATATTGACAGCAGGCAGATCGAGAGGCACCACAGAAGCTCCAAACCCACATGTTCTAAACGGGTTCTGCCTGCCACCTGCTGCATAAAGACAATGCATAGTCTTAGTGTGTAAGACCGACAGTAGAAAAGAACTTTAACCAAATTAGTGTGCAACAGGAAGGAGATAATAGTTTTCAATAAAATACTCAAATGTCCAGCCAAACAGGTAGGCCCAAGTGGACCACCGAGACCCAAAAGCCTGCCACAAGTCTAAGGCACCTTCCATTACAGTCAAATAGGGGGAAGGAAGCACCTAAAGAGCTGAGTCAATCAATGGAGTCTGGGTTTGTGAGGATGAAGAAACAAGTTTAGAGTAACACCCCACCCATGGCTTTCTCAGTGTCCTCTTTTGCAAATGTTTGTAGGTTAGGTTTTTTTTTTTTTTTTTAAAGATTTATTTATTTATGCATACAAGCACTGGGGTACAGGCCAGAGGTGGGGGGGGGTGAGAGGATTCACCACAGAAAGCG
>JAGFMF010011585.1:689634-729749 GCA_019455555.1 Galemys pyrenaicus | reverse complement strand
AAGTCCCTTGTCAGTAATGTTGTGTGTAAAGATTTTCTCCCAGTCGGTGGGTTGTCACTTTGTTTTGGCTAATGTGTCCTTTGCTGAACAGAAGCTTTTGATGATTTACTTTTAAAGTTTTTTGATTTTGCTGCTAATTCACATAACTCATTTTGGAAGTAAAACTTCATCTTCCCCCCATGTGTGAACACCTGTTTCTTGTCCTCCACCAAAGTTCCAGTGCCACAGCCCTGTCCCCACTAGTCCCCCACTCCCTTTGGTAACTATTATTCATAGAGTCTAAGAATTCTTGTTTTGTCAGTTTATTCTCTTTGGTTATTGATATTCTGCAAATGAGTGAGACCACTCAGTAACACTCATTTTCTGACTTACTTCACTTAGCACAATCACCTCAAGAGCCATCCATTTTTGTCCCCAAATGGATCATTTACTCTTCAGAAGATATTTTTGAACTGCTATTTCAGACACCCCCACCCCCATTCTAAATTGTATGCAATGCAGTGGGAGGATAGTTTACCAAGAATAAATAATCATATAGCCACACTTACTTGAAGAATGCTTTAAACACCTCTGGGGTTAATTTTCTTTTCTCTGTTTTCTCTTGGGCCGCCTTGTGTGTTGCCAGCCCAGCAAATGCTATCTTTCAGGATTCTGTTCTTAATGTCATGATGTACACTCTTTATGGGTAACCTTTTCCTTCCGTTGCTGTTAGTTTTTTCCTGATTCTGCATCTACATTTTCCATCCTAACTTCTCCTCTGACTATTGTTGATTCATAGTAGAAGGGGTTCTTCTTGGTAACTGCCTTAATTCTTACCTTTACCTTGTGTCTTGCAGCCATCCCAGACAGGGTAGGTTCATCATCGGTTTAAGCAGTCTCCTTGTCTTAGCTGCCTTCATACTACCCATCGTACTCCACCATAACACTTTGGCTTCTCCTTCCACACGGCCGCTGCCGCCGCTGCCACCACCACACAGCGTCCCCGTGACGCTAGCCTTACATACCTTGTGCATTAGCCCAGGTGCACCCACCTGCGCATGCCCATCTAGGCATGTGCACAGCACCACAGGCCTCCATCACTACACCAATGGCAGGAGGGCGGAAAAACCTGATAGTTTTCTCAGACCCTACACCATGTCTCCTAGAAACTTCTGCTTTTATTTCTATATCTGCCTCCACTCTCACTCCCTTTCTAAGGTATCCAGTTCACTGCCGCCAGAGTGACATCAGTCCTGGAGGGTAAATGAGTTAAAAATCAGGCTCCTCCTGCCCCATTAGCATCTGTAACCTGCACCTGGGGTCTTGCACAGGCACCTGTAATTGTGGACACCTGAGCCCAGAGAGCTTGGGGCATGTGCATATGTAAATGGGGACACCTATGCGGAGGGGCAAGAGAATATAAGGGCGGCATTATTCTGAGGCAGGAGACAGACTTGAGGAGTCAGCCAGAAAAATGCATATTAAACATTAAAGGCCTGTAAAAATCTACCGAAGTCTCCAAAATTATATTTTTGGGTGTGAGAACTGAAGCTGAACTTACCCAGCTTGGGATAGTTGCAAAACAGCCCCTCAGTTGGTAACTCCAGCATTTCAGACACCTGTCCTATTCTCATCCCTTACTCTTGTTTTATCTCAATACCGTTATCTTCTACAATACCCTTCCTCACCTGATGATTCCGAAATCACAAAATATGCAGTTCTTTGCCCATATTACTGTTTCTTTCTCTGTTGTCCTTTTTGCCCAAAATGGCCTTTTCCTTAATACTTCACTTTCTGTACTTCCTGGTCTTTCACAACTCGGCAAATAGTGTTCCAAACTGCTCTCCTCCTGTTCCCCTCTCCTGTCAATGCGAAAGACGTTGCTTGTTAATCTCTTTCTCCCTACTAGACTGTAGGCCCTTTGAGGGTGGTCATGCCCAGAGCTGTCTTCATGGTATGTCACAGTACAGACATTGAAGTCAGGCCTAGATTTGAATTCTAGCTTGATGGTGCTGTGTCTTTAGATCTAGCACATAACTCATCACTTGAGTGATGCTCTACTACTTTAGTAGAATGATCCTGTGTTACTCAGTCTTTGTGTTCCCAGCTTCTGGCACCATGCTGGTTTGCTTATCTCTAGATTTGTCTATGTGTAGGGTAAAGGTTGATCAGGTATTTCCACCCTCCCACCACTGATGGACACCTGAGGTGCTGGAAGCATTCCAGGGTGGGCATGTGTTGGACACGGGCTTAAATGGGCGGCGTCATGAGGATGTCAGAACTGCGAGGACCAACAGACAGAACTGTGAGGACCGACCAGCAGAACCGACAGGACGAAGGAGCAGCAGCAGCAGCAGAGATTGAGAAGAAGCAGCCGAGAGGGTGAGATGCGCCAGGGGCTGGGAGGCCTGCCAGCCCTCCAGCCCCCCGGCACCCCTGCCTGCCATGTACCTGGCCACCTCTACTAAATAAAGCATGAAAAGCCACCGGGGGCTCCAAGACTCTCCTTCCCTGACCCGTCTGCCCAGAACCATCCCAAACCTTGCTCCTGTGCTACACCATCCTGCCACTACACTATTGTAGGGTAAAGGTTGATCAGGTATTTCCACCCTCCCACCACTGATGATGGACACCTGTGGTGCTGCGAGCATTCTAGGGTGGGCATGCGCAAGTGGGCGCACCTGTGTTGGACACGGGCTTAAATGGGCGGCGTCATGAGGACGCCAGAACTGTGAGGACGAACTGCGAGCACCAACAGACAGAACTGTGAGGGCCGACCGAGAGAACCGATAGCAGCAGCAGCAGAGAGAGAAGAAGCAGCTGAGAGGGTAAGATGCGCTGGGGGCTGGGAGGCCTGCCAGCCCTCCAGCCCCCCGGCACCCCTGCCTGCCATGTACCTGGCCACCTCTACTAAATAAAGCATAAAAAGCCACTGAGGGCTCCAAGACTCTCCTTCCTTGACCCGTCTGCCCAGAACCATCCCGAACCCTGCTCCAGTGCCACCCCGTTTCCTGTCGCTACAACTATGTTTTCCCCTTTACTCTTCATACAAGTCCATATTCATGAAGACTCTTGGTTATATTCACAGTAGGTCTGATGTAGTGAACAGTGGATGTGTATTTGAGAGAGTTTTCATTTCATTTGCTTCATTTGTATGTCTAATTAAGGTCCTAAATCAGGATTAGGTGGTGGCAGTGAGTATGAAGGGCAGCTTTTACCAAGCAGAATAAGACAGGGAAAAGTTAAATTTTCTAACTGTTTAAACCTGCTGTAGTGCCAGCAAGGCATGGAGCAGGTTTTTGATGGTTCTGGCAGATGGGTAAAGGAGGAGTCTTGGAGTTCTCGGTGGCTTTTTCAGGCTTTTATTGCATCATATATCAGAGGTGACCAGGTACATGGCAAGCGGAGAGGCCAGGAGGTTGGCAGGCCTCCTAGCCCCCAGCGCATCTTTACCTTCTGGGCTCCCTAGCCTCTCATCTCTGCTTCTACTGCTGCTGCTTCTATTCTCTCTTAGTTTTCTCTCTCGGCATCCTCGTGACACCGTCCTTACACACCTGTGTCTCAGCCCAGTTGTGCCCATTTGCACATGCCCACACCCTTCTTGAGGTGGGTATGTGTGCAGGACCACAGGTGTCCATCGTCGACACCAGTGGTGGGAGGGCAGAAAGCCTGATCACTTTTCCATTTACCCTACACCTGCTTATACTTACATACTTTTAGCTTAAAGCCCACAAAAATAATCAAGCGAGTATGATTTATTTACACCTTAAATCTAAAAGTTTTGATTCATGTAAACCTTAGTATGTAAACTTTAATAGTCATTCATTTTGATTTTAAAGAACACCATGAAAACCAGAGTGCAGAAGTTAAAAGTGCCATTTGATTGATGATCTGGTAGGTCTGCTTTAGAAGCTGGTTTAATAATAATTCCTATTAAACTCTGATTTTAGCCTACCTTAAAAAAAACAAAACTCTCCGTTGTAGCTTCAAAGAACTTCCAGAATCAGCTTATAATGTCTTTCACAGTATGAAGTGCAGTAAAGCATGTTGTCTTGCAACCATCCCAGACCAGGTAGGTCCATCATCGGTTCAAGCAGTCTCCTTGTCGTCTTAGCTGTTTTCATATTATTCGCTGTACTCCGCCTTTCTCCACCACTCTTTCTTTATTCCACCACACACTTTAGCTTTTCTCCTTGTGGCGTTCCCGTGACACTACCTTTATATGCCCAGTCTCTCTGCACAGGTGCGCCCATCTGCGCATGCTCCCACCCTACTTGAGGTGCCTGCCATTAGGCATGCATTCAGGATCACAGGTGTCTATCATCAACACTAATGGTGAGATGGCGGGAAAACCTGACAACCTCACGTTTACCTTACAATGTACATTGCTTCCTTCAGAAAAAAAAAAAAACCCAAAAAAAAACAAAAAAAAGTAAACGTAGCTAGTGCTAGCTGGAAGTTAACAGTTAAAAGTGGACCGTGATAATGGGTAATTGAAATTCGACCACACCTCATTTTGATTTTCTTCCTTTATTTTGAATTCTTGAGAAGAAAAAATATCAGATTCTCTTAAAAACAGTGTATGTTTGCGGCAGGTAGTTCTATTTTACTCAGGTCTGGTTAGCAGAGCATTTCAAGAGCATCAGAGCCTACTGCAGAGCCTATCAGGAAGGTCAGCAGCTGTGCACATCCACCTGGGAAACTTCAGTAACAAAAGCAGTGAAAGATAGTGGAGCCACCTACCTTGAAAAGGGTCGGAGATTGTCCCTCAGACGCAGAAGCATTGCAGGGGCGGGGGCATTTGTGCAGTAAGCTTGAGAAGGGTTTCAGTGGGCATGCTGCCTTCCGCAGCTTTAAGAGAATCCACGTGAAGGAGGCAAAGCTTCTTTCAGAACTTTCATCTGGCACCAGAGTTCTCATTTGAGAAAAAAACTTGGGCCACAACTCAACCCTTATTCAGTACTGGAGAAGCCTACGTGTGCGATGTCTCATTTGAGCCTTAGGTCTCGTTGTGTATCAGAGAGCACACCTTTTTTCTGCCATCTTTTAGGGGAGGAAGCAGCCTGACAAAAACAAAAAAAAATGTTGAAGAGAGAAAATACTTTCAGGCCATCAAGGTGCTCCACAAATGTCAACTGTTGATAGTTGGCAGGAAGAAAATGGGCCCCTTTGGACCACTTGACTCCAGGTGGCAGTTCCGTTTGAGCTGATGAGATCAGTCAGCCACCCATATCCCTCCATCAGTGTCTCCTACCCATATTCTGCCACTGTTTCTATTAAATTTCCACCATGTCACCCAAATGTGACCCATGTCATTTTCTCAGTTAAACTCTCCCTCTGTTCTCTTACCTGTTGGTACTTACAGTTGTGATTATAGTTGTAATATAGTATATTAGTATATAGTGGAGCAAACATTTCACCTCTAGTTCTTTTATCCATCTCTTCATCAGCTTTTTTTTTTTTTTTGGCCATAAGTAAAAGTAAAAAAGACATTAACTGAGGGGAAGTGTGTCCATAAATTGACTGTCACCTGATGTCTGCTTTGGCTTCTGGTCTCCTCGCCTCTGAGAAGCCTGTCCTGAGCCCCCACCTCAGGCTGGCTTCTACTGTAACACTTAGCTGTATTTTCAGCCTTCGTAGGTATGTGTCTACCTTGTGAAATATAAGCTCCATTAGAGCATGGACTATGGCCTTGTCTTGCAACCATCCCAGACTGTGTAGGAGGTTCATCATCGGTTCAAGCAGTTTCTCCGCCGCCGTCATGGTACCCCTCACACTCCACTGCTCCACACCACCACACCGGCGTCTCCGAGACGCTAGCTTTATACACCTGGTGCATCAGCCCAGGTGCATCTAGTTGCGCATGCCCACCCAGGCATGCGCACAGGTTTCCATCATCAGTGGTAGGAGGGCGGAAAGTCCTGATTAACCTTTTACCCTACAGGCCTGTTCACCATTCTGTGCCTAGTACCTAGTATACAGTCAATGCTCAATAAATACTAATTGAAGGACTAGATGAATGAACGTGGCACTCTAACCTCATTAAACCCTTTTCAGTCTTGTTGCTTCACTTTTCCTCATCATTTTTCCATTACTCTGAGCTCTTCTCCCCAGTGTTGTCACCAGCAGTGGTCACATATTGCTTAGTTAAACCCAAGCTGTTTCACTGACTACATGGAAAGATGCCAATGTGGATGACTGCTTCTGGCACAAATACATTTGTGTATTTTCCTTCTAGTCTTAGATTTATTTAATGAAAGTAAACATTAAGACTACAAGCCTTGAGTTAGTATTGCTTGTAGATGGAATTTCCCAGGGAGAATAGTTCCTTGCTTGTTGAGGTAAATGAGTTTTGAAATGCAAATGAATTTTGTAAGAATAAACTCTGAGTCAGTCTTGTGAAGAGGTGTGAGAAGAGGCTCATATCTCTTTAGTTGGGGAGCTGTGTTTTCCTTTGAATATATTCAATATTGAGGAGTCATTCTGTTTTCTGGCATATCTTGGTGTCAGACCTCAATTTAGGAGGGCTTACAAAACCTCATTTTGGTCCCCATTCATTTTCTGGGATCCTTTCAGCACATTAATTATAATATGACTTCCCTGATGGCTCTGGGGTCCTGGAGCAAGACATACCAAAAACCATTTCTGGTTCACTAGCTTAATTCTTTGCACAGCTATGCTCTTTACTATGCCCTTTATTACTGCCAGTCTTCTCTACCTTCTTCACATTTGTGCCAAAAAAAAATATAAGTAAATAAAGCTCTGGGACGCAGGAGCTGGAATTTAGAGTCTTTATCACTAAGTAGTTCCTCTCAATGTATTTTCACTTGAAAAATGAAAATATCGGATTAGTTGAATGCTGGATTTACCCTTATCTCCTTCAGTAACAAGTTGTCTTGCTGTTTTCTTATTGGGCATTCCCTGGGGTTTCACACTTTATTTTCCCAGGTGACTCAAATCTTGTTTGAGAAACATGTTGGGAGAAAGAAACTGTATAGTGGAAGGAGAAGCAAGAAAGGAAAGAACAACTTTACTCAACAACGGAGATGGTAATTTTTGAATTAGTTTTATTTTAGAGAGGTCTTTCAAACTCTAACCTACATTTTTCTTGTTACAGATGCAAATTCATTTTCCCCCTTTTCTTTTACTCCCTAAGTTTCTTTCTAGGTGCTCCCTAAAAGTCTTCCCTGTTTGACATGTTCTTTATATGCAAAGAGCTCTTAACTAGGGTTTGTCATAAGTAAGCCTTGACAGGGGTGTGTGTATGTTCGTGTATGTGTAGAGAGAGGGACAGAGAGAGAGATGTAGGAGGCTGAGAGAATAACTCCCCTAAATTTAGTTCCCTTCCCCCCTTGTTCTGACTCAAATGAATGCTGAGAGAAATTTTAGCCCGTTAATTAGAGTTAGAACAGGGATGAGGGATGGAAAGAGAGGTTAAAAGGACACCAAGGAGATTCACTTCACCCAGAATATTTATCGCTATCTAGGGAGCATTCCTGGAATGTGTAAAGTTGCCTGTTAGGAAAGTGATCTGACTTGTCTTCTCATTTTAGGTATTCTGACCACAATTTCTGGGTTTTTTTTTTTTTATGTTTTAATTTTGAAGTTACATTCTTGTTCTTCAGGTGTGCACATGTTCCACTCACTCTCCAACAAACTATGCTTGTGCAGTACCCTTCTGCTTCCCTTCCTGTCCCTGGCCCTTGGTCCCTCTAGTAACCATTAAAGTCTTTTACTGAGTCCAAAACTTACTCCTACCATATTTAGCCTGTGTGTTTTTGGTTACTTATGTTCTACATAAAACCACCTTAAATGCCTTCAACAGATAAGGAAATCGTAAAATATATACTTAATGGAATACTACATAGCTGCGAAAAAGATGAAATACTGGTTTTGACTAGAACTTAATAGGTTATGAAGCAGTTTGCCCACAGTCTCACTGCTGTTAAGTGGAAGAACAGATTAGAGAATGACTAAAACTGATTGCTCTTTTCCTTATACTCTGTTGGTTAAGGCAATTTGGTGATGGAATTGGGGTGGAATGGAATTATTGGTATTTCTGGTGCGTACACTGATTCATCATTAATTGAGAAGGACTGTTGAGATGCATGTGAACATGGGACATGAGGGAGCACTGCTGAGTGAAGACATATGGGCTTTTGTTTCCTGGCCTCCATCCTGTGCTGTGACCCTTGATGACTCAGACTGTTACCGGGTTGCAGCCAGCAGGAGGAGTGGTCTCTGGCTCCCCTGCAAGTTAGTGTGGCAGTCCTTCCTCAGAGACCTTTTATGTAACAGTGTGCTGCCTGGATCGTGGAATGGACCAATTGAGTGTGAGCCTTGGGTTGATTGGCACCAGGACTCTGCCTAGCACAAGGTAGTGATAGTTGAGCCTGCTACACTTCCTGAATTCTGGAACAGGCCAAAATGGACCAATCAGGTGCAGGCAAAATGGACCAATCAGACTGTGGGGGGGGACACCTGAAGTGAATATAAGGCCAGGTCGAAGCCAGTTAAAGGAGCAGTTCGCTTAGAATGGCAGTTTGTTTGGAGAGGAGCAGTTCCCTTGGAGAGCAGTTCATTGGAAGCAGCAGCAGAGTAAGAAGAGCTCCAGCAGAGGAAGAAGAGCTCCAGTTCCGGCCTTGGAAGGAAGGAGGGAATCCTCCAGCCGCCACCCTCCGAGGAGAGAGAGAGACTGGGACTCAGTCCTGGCTGTGACACTGACTGCAAGGAGCACCAAAGGCCCTGGGCCTGGTGTCTCAAAGAGCTGTCTGTTGGTGACATAAACCAACAACTCACAAGAGCTGTCACACTGGGTGCTCACTGGAACACTGCCTCTGCAGGCCCATAGTGGTCATTGCTACTGGACAGTGCTGCCTAGAACTGGTGACCAGTGACTGCCAACGCTGATGCTGTCCGGATGAAGCAGCCAGCCTCTTGTGGATACGTAAGTGCCCTCATTTCCCCCTGTTTGTAAATAAACCCCATGACTGTTGTTCCTGAAGTCCCTTGCAATTGTGCGCACAGGTGAGAACCCACAGACAGTGACCTGTATCGGGCACTGTCCTCTGATAGGCTATAGCCCCTGTTGCTATAGCCCTGGATTCTGGTTTGTGGCCTTTTGGCCTATGGGGGCTTTTTGGGGCCTCTGACCCCTGTCTCAGTCAGAGCAGCCTCCTCCTCCCCTGCCTGTCCACCCTGTTTCAAGACCTCTCAATATCTGATGACCCAAATGCACCTTAACCACATGGAGAGACACCAAGGCAAGGGAGGAACATTTGGGACAGAGCAGGAAACCCTTTTGTTCCTGAGGTATCTTTGGGTTCTAAGGCATTTTCTCAAATGCCCCATTTTTTATCTAGGACATGGTGGCCTGAGATTATAACTTAGTCTGTTATTTGGTACAGGAAGAACTATCCAGAAATCCTTCCCCATCTTCCTGTTTATTAATCTCTATTTCCATCTACAAACATTCTAGGCTTTCTTCTCTTCCCACTTGGGATCTTGAAGTCAGTTTTCATGAAGATTTCTAAAGAGAATCAGTCAATAGCTTGATTTGAGTTAGCAAAACCCACACACTCTTATTCTTCATAAATAAGGAGTACAAACTTGGCTCCCTGTGCTTTATCACTCTTGACTGTTTGATTATAAATGGATTTTCCCTCCCTTTGTTTATAAAAGTAGTACTGATAAGTGACTGATGATTTATATATACAGACATTTTCAGGAAAATAAAGTTTGTGAAATGAAAGAAAAAACATTTGTTTATATCATTATTTAGAGTAAAGACTTAACTTTTTTTTAAAATTTATGCTTACGAGAACTGGATAGGCCAGGGCGGGGGACGGGGGGTGGGGGACAGACAGAGAGATGATTCACCAGAAATAGAGTGGGGAACAGAACAGGCAGGTCTACTGAGATGCATTGCTGAGGGGAGTAGTAGGCAAAACAGGAGATGTCAACTCCTTGGCTTGATAAAATTCATGCGGCAGTGGCTAGTGATATCTTGATAGCTCCCCTGCACCACCAGGGAGGCCCAACACTGTTAACGTTTTTAGAGATTTCCCTCCCAGTAGTTTTATCTGCATAGTTATAAAAATTTAGAACACGAACACTGCTGGGGGTCATGCTACTCATGCTGAGTGACAAAAGTCCGGCATGAGGGACATCCCTGAAAAATCAGGAGCTCCAAAGCTGGCCACTGCCAGATCTCCACACTTTTGACTGATATTACTGTTACCATCTTGTAAAGGCATATTAAGTGCTAATTGGAAATTTCCCATGGGGGTGGGGGCAGTTTTAAGATTGGCTGTCTTACTAGACAAACAACTGGTTGCTGAGCAATTTTGATGACGAACTATTGGGTTCAGGATAGGTTGGGGTTAGTGGCTCCTTTTGGGGATGGAATGGTAAGGAAAAGATATAGTTTTGGGTTTAATTTTAATATTTCATTTTTGCTTGGGGCCTGTGGTGAAAAGGGCTAGTTGATTGTGATGGAGCTGGGTTATTACATCTGCCCCAAAGTTTAGTATACAGATAGATACATGTTGTTTTGCACCAGTCCTAAGAAAATAACAAATGTTGTTCTGCTATTCTCAAAAACATGTTTTGTACAGGGCTGGGGCTTGAAAGTCCCCTGTTTTTCCTAAAAAATGTTACAAATGATGTTTCCCTGCTTTCCCACTTCTTGTGTGTAAAGTATAAATAAAGACCTGCTGAGGCTCTCAGTGTAAGATGTTGGCACCCTAGAAGGAGTGTCTGTGTTTTCTCGTCCCCTCTCCCCTTTCCCTATACATTCATCCGCTGACCCTGTCTTATCCTGTGGGGACCCTGGTTCATTGCTGGAGCTGGGCTGTAGCAGCACACCTATTTTTTAATAAAGTATTTAAAAAGTGCAAACTTAAGTGTGAACAAGGTTATAGAGGAGGAACCACAGTGTTTGTTGGAATAACAGTGTTATAGTTGGAAAATGAGTAAATCCTTCCTCCTATGGGTTCTTAGAAAATAGGAAATGAGTTGTCAAAACTGCACTGTAGAGTGATGGAGCCTGAGTAGATTGAGCACAAAACTGCCTTGAAGAAGCACTGTTGCCTGTGGACCCATCGCTGCATGGCTCTGGTGGTTAGACACAGATTGGCAGCAGCATCAACAGAGGAAGCCATATAGATCCTGTCAGGCCTGAGGGTTGAGGGAGGTTCTACATGATACAGTTAATCCCAATTTACAGGTCAGAATGGCTCTAGAACAGCATTGTCTAATAAAGATAAATGAAAGTCACTTATTTAAATTGAAAATTTTCTAGCAGTCATGTTAAAAAGATTAAAAGAACTAGATATAATTCATTTCAGTAAGAGCTGTAAAATCAATAGTAACTTGGTAGAGAAACTATTAGTCAGCATAATCTAAAGGGAAAGTGAAACTACAACTCAGTGTGAATCTGAACAATAAGTCAGTATGTCTTGAAAACAAAAATATGAATCACTGTTAAACTAAATTTGATCGTCATAAGTCAATTTTCACCAAACTTTCTGGGAATATACTTTTTGGTCAGTAAGACATTTGTTTTTAAATAAGTGGTAATTGCATTGAACTAGGCTTTTATCAATAATGTCAAACACTGTTCTGAGTGCTAGGAGGAATAATAGTCAACAAAAGTAATAAAAAAAAATATATGGGGCCTCCCTGGTGGCGCAATAGGTTAAGCAACACACTATGAAGCAGACTGCAGTCACTGCAGCATGAGTTCAATCCCACCAGCCAGGGAGGAGACCCGCATGGTGCGGCAGACCTCTCCTACCATGCCCGCTGCTCCCCTTAGCAGTGTATTTCAGTTCATCTGCCTGTTCTACTCCCTACTCTGTCTCTGGTGGATCCTCTCATCCCCCACACCTCTGGCCTGTACCCCCATTTCTTATATGTATAAATAAATCTTTAAAAAAAACCCACAAATATATGCCTTCATGAACCTTTATTATATAAAGAGAAGAGGTGTGTAGAATGAAAAAGATTTAGTCAAGATTAGGCAAGGCCTGTGTAGGATAGACAAGGACTGGTCTGGTTATAGTTGAGATTTTTTAAGCTGAGGTTCTAAAGAAATGTTAAGAGCTATGGAGGGAATTAAAATGAGAGTTATGTGGGTGAGATGGGAGGTCAGAAGAGAGAGGTCAGCTTCAAAGACTCTGGACAGGAAGTAGTCTAAGAGCCTTGTTCATGGGAAACAGAACTTAAGACCTATTCCATGGTCATCAGTATCTATTAAATTGAAAAATTATTTTCATTCTCATATCCAAATAATTTATTTTATATGGATTTTTGTTTGCATAAATAAAAGCTTAAATAGACATGATATGGTATAATAGAGAGGTTGGGATTACTCTCTCCCTTAAAATTATTAAAACAAAATTTGCTCATAGGAAAATCAAGATACTCTGTCCAATCTATAGAGTCCCATGACTTCCCAGGGAAATCTTGAGCTTAGGTTGGTGGATGCTAAGGGGAAGAAGTGCAGGAAGTAAAATGGATTGACCACCCAAGACCTGACAGGGACAATCAGAGACATTAAAATTCCCTAGAGGAACTCTGTTGACATACCAGTAGGTGCAGACCTGACCCAAGCCAGTGGGAACTCTGCAGGCACAGACCTGGGAAGTTGGGAACTCTGTAGTCAGGTTGGTGTGGGCACCAAAAGCTCCTTCCCTCCCTTCTCTGAGAAGAGATCAAAGAGATGCCTGGCTGAGCCAGACCAGATTATATATAAAGTGCAACAGCAGAGAGAAGGATTTGTGAGCTATTCACAAATTCTTTAGGAAAGTAAACAAGTAATGTACAGATATTGCAACCCTGCAGAAGTGGAAGCAGAGACAGGGGCAGGGCTGCCATGGCCATTGTTGGTAGCTATAGTGACAAATCAGCACATACCTCTTACCACACATGAAATGCAACCTTCTGGTCAAGTGTTAATCCCAGAGCATGAGCTTGGTGGACCAGAACTAAGTTCTCCCACTGGGAGACACAAGCCTCATAAATCAAGATCAGTGGCAGAAAGGAAGAGCAGGGAGTAGGGTGGAAATTTAAAACAAGCTAAGCACAGAATACAACTTGCTGTAGAACAAAAGAAGAGGAAGTAGTGGGAATCAACTTCACTCCTTAAACTGAGATAGGATATTAGAGACTCAGACTCCCCCCCCAATTCCCACTTAATGCCAACATAAACTAAGAAGAGAAGACTAAATTGCAAATACTACAAACACACACACACACTAAATAAAGCAACACCCAGACTTAGGAAGCATGGAATATCTGAACAAGATGGAAAAGTGAAATAAGGACAGAAAACCTGGGACAAATTTGAGGATAACGAAATAGAGGAGTTATTGAAATGGGATGGAGGAGGCTCTGACTGAGACAGGGGGCAGAGGATGCTCCCAGGCCAGAGAGCCCTCAAAAAGTCCCTAAAGGCCAAAAGGCCACAAACCAGAATCCAGGGCTATAGCAACAGGGGCTATAGCCTATCAGAGGACAGTGCCCGATACAGGTCACTGTCTGTGGGTTCTCACCCACGTGCACAATTGCAAGGGACTTCAGGAACAACAGTCATGGGGTTTATTTACAAACAGGGGGAAATGAGGGCACTTACGTATCCACAAGAGGCTGGCTGCTTCATCCGGACAGCATCAGTGTTGGAAGTCCCAAGTCACCAGTTCTAGGCAGCACTGTCCAGTAGCAATGACCACTATGGGCCTGCAGAGGCAGTGTTCCAGTGTGACAGCTCTTGTGAGTTGTTGGTTTATGTCACCAACAGACAGCTCTTTGAGACACCAGGCCCAGGGCCTTTGATGCTCCTTCCAGTCAGTGTCACAGCCAGGACCTAGTCCCAGTCCCTACAAAGTCCTTCAGTCTCTCTCCCCTCCTCAGAGCATGGCTGCTGGAGGCTTCCCTCCTTTCTTGGAAGGCTGGAACTGTCTTCTCCACTTCCTCTGCAGGAGCTCCTCTTCCTCTGCTGCTTCTTTGGACCCCTTCTTCCTCTGGGCTGCTGCTTCTTTATCTGCTCCTACAGCTTGCTCCAAATCCCAATCTCTACCCATTCCAATGTGCCCTTTGACCCTGCCTTATATTCACTTTCAAGGTGCCCCCCCACACAGTCTGATTGGTCCATTTTTCAATCCTGTACCTGAGTGGTTCATTTTGGCCTGTTCCAGAATTCAGGAAGTGTAACTTACAAGAGGGACTCTGCTACTACTGACTTGTGGTGAGAGGCAGTCCTGGTATCAATCAACCCATAGCTCACACCCGATTGGTCCATTCCACGATCCAGGCAGCATACTTCTACAGAAAATATTTCTTGGGAAGGACTGCCATATTAACTTGCAGGGGAGCCAGAGACCACTCCTCTTGCCGGCTGCAACCTGGTAACATTATCAGACAACAACTTTAAAACAACAATATTAAAAATACTAAATGAGGTACTGGAGGTCAATCAAAGGTAGATAAGAAGGTGCAAGATCTTAAAGTAAAAGAAGAAGTGCTATTCTCATATCAGATAAAATAGACTTTCAACTAAAAAGGTAATTAGGGACAAGGGTGGACACTATATAATGATCAAGGGAGCAATTCACCAAGGTGATATAACTGTTATTAAGATTTATTCACCTAATATAGGAATATCTAGTTACTTGAAGCAACTATTAGCAGATCTAAAACAACATTTCAACAAGAATACAATTATTGTTGGAGACCTCAACATATCACTGACACGAAGGATAGATTATCCATATAGAAAATTAACAAAGAATCAAAGGCCTTAAATGAAGTGTTAGAACAATGGATTTATTATACATTTATAGAACTTCCCCAAAAGAAATTTCCAAGAAGAAATGAATACTCTTTATTATCTGGTGCATGTGGAACATTCTCAACAATAGATCCTATACTAGGACATAAAACATGTCTCAGAAAATATATGAAAAAAGAAATTATATCAAGTGTCTTCACAGACCACAATGCTATAGAGTTAGAAATTAAGCACAGAAAGAATCCTGGAACAAACCTAAACATGTAGAAACAAAACAAAATGTGTCTAAACAACTTCTGGATCAATGAGAAATCAAAGAAGCAAGGAAGGAAAGAAAGAAAGAGAGAGAGAGAGAGAAAGAGAAAAAGAGGATGAGTGAGAGAAAGAGAAAAAAGAAAGAGAAAGAAAGAAAGAAAGAAAGAAAGAAAGAAAGAAAGAAAGAAAGAAAGAAAGAAAGAAAGAAAGAAAGAAAGAAAGAAAGAAAGAAAGAAAGAAAGAAAGAAAGAAAGAAAGAAAGAAAGAAAGAAAGAAAGAAAGAAAGAGAAAGAAAGAGAAAGAAAGAAAGAAAAAGAAAAAGAAGGAAGGAAGGAAGGAAGGAAGGAAGGAAGGAAGGAAGGAAGGAAGGAAGGAAAGAAAGAAAGAAAGAAAGAAAGAAAGAAAGAAAGAAAGAAAGAAAGAAAGAAAGAAAGAAAGAAAGAAAGAAAGAAAGAAAGAAAGATTTCAAACAACTTAATTCTGGAGCTGAAGGAACTAAAAAAGAACAAAAGTATCCAAAAAATCAGTTGAAGGAAAGAAATAATAGACACTAGAGCAGAAATAAATGAACTAGAAAACAGTCCAAACATCCAGTGAAACTAAAACAAATGATCTTCACAAGCCTTGTCTAGCTAGCCTTATGGAAAAAAAGGAGAAAACCCAAATGAATAGAATCAGAAATGAAAGATGTGAAATTACAACAGATACAGTGGAAAAACATGGGATCACAAGAACCTATTACAAAGGTCTCTATACAAACAAATGACAGCTGAAAAGAAATGGACAAGTTTTTAAACTGTACCACATCCCAAGATTGAACTAGGATGAAATATGCAGCTTAAACAGTCCAATCACAAGTTGTTTGTATTGAAAGAGTAATAAAAATTCTCTCCAAGAGCAGAGTAAAAGCTCAGGACCATCTAGATAGTTCCTCCAGTGAATTCTAACAAAACTTCACAGAAGATCTAATATTTACTCAAACTTAAAAAAAAAAAAATCAGTGAGCAACGAATACTCCCCAAAACATTCTATAAGGCCAGTATTACCGATCCAAAAACCAAATACAGAATGTGCAAAAAGAAAATTGTAAATCAATATCTCTGATGTACATTGACACAAAAATCCTCAACAAAATCCTAGCAAAACTAATACAGCAACATATTAAGAAGATCACCTACCATGGTCAAGTAGGCTTAAAAGCAGGGATTCAAGGCTGGTTCAACATATACAAATTTATCAATGTCATTCACCAGGTCAACAAAAAGAAGACAAAAACCATACAATCATTTCAATAGATGCTGAAAAAACATTTGACAAGATCCAAAGACATTTATGATAAAAACACTAAATAGAATGAGCATAAATTGAACTTAAGTAAACATTATAAAAACCACATATGACAGACCCATAGCCAACATCATGCTCAGTAGTGAAAAGCTGAAAGTATTACCATTAAGATTAGGAACAAGACAGGATGCCCACTATCACCACAATCATTCAACATGGTATTGGAAGTGCTGGCCAAAGCCATTAGACAAGAAAAAGACAAAAAAAGAATCCAAGTTGGAAAAGAAGTGAAACTGTCACTATTTGTGGATGACATGTTATTATACTTAGAGAAACCAGAATACTTGACCAAAAAACTTATAGAAATAATAAACAAATACAGCAAAGTAGCAGAACATGAAGCCAATACACAAAAATCAGCGGCATTTCTATTTGCAATATATCACAAGAAAGGGAAACAAGCATATAACCCAATTTACAATCATGCCAAAAAGAATGAAATACATGGGAGTAAACTTAATGAAGGAGATGTCTGGAAAACTATACAACTCTGTTAAAGGACTTTTAAAAAGAAGACACAAAGAAAGAGAATGATATCTCATGCTCATGAATTAGAGGAATTAGTAGCATTAAAATGCCCATATTATATCTAAATCAATTTATAGAGTCAATGCAATATCTATCAAAGTACCAATGATTTTTTTCAAAGTAGAACAAACAATTATCAAATTTATACCAGACCACAAAAAGCTAATGCAATCCTGAGAGAAAAGGAAAAAAAAAAAAGGAGGTATCACACTTTCTGACTTCAAACTATAGTACACTACAACAGTAGTCAAAATAGAATGGATTTACAGATCAAAACAAACTCAGACCAATAAAACAGAATTCAAAACCAAAAGATAGACCTGCATACATATGGACAGTTTCTCTTTGACAAAGGAGCTATGGCCATACATTTGAGAGAAGGTAGCTTCTTTAGTAAATGGTGGGAAATGTAGATTGCCTCTTGTAAATGAAATGAATTAATTCAAAATGGATTAAAGAGCTGGATAAAAGACCAAATCCATAACAAACAATGTAACAAATAAAAAATAGGAGACATAATATAGCACACTGACCACAAATATGTGTTTGGGGACACAACCCAGACAGCAATGGAAACAAAATAAAAAATAAACAAGTGGTATTACATCAAGCTAAAAACTTTTTGTAGATGAGAAGAAACCATAACAAAAACCAAAAGACAACCTACAGAATGGGGGGAAATATTTGTATATCATGCACATGACAAGGGATTAATCGCCAACATTTATGAAGTTATTATACAATCCAACAACAAAGAAACACATATCCCATTCAAACAATGGACAAAAGACCTGAAAAGACACCTTTTGTTTAACATCACTCATTATAAAATAAATGCAAATTAAAGTCACACTGAGATGCCATCTTATCCTTATGAGAATTCCCCATGTAAGAATAGAATAGAATCAACAATTGTTAGTGAAATTGCAGTGAAAATGAAGCTCTCATTCACTGTTGGTAGTAATGCAAATTGCTGGAGCCCTTCTGGAAAAAGGTATGGATATTTCTTAAAAAAATAAAATGGAAACTATCCAATCTGACAATATCCCTATTAGGTACATATCTAAATATTATGAAAACTCTAATACAAACAGCTTTCTCTATATAGCAACACTGTCTGTAATTGCCAAGTCAAAGAACCAGCTTAAGTGCCCTTCAAAAGATGAATGAATAAAGAAGTCATGTAATGTATTCTCAATGGAGTACTACACAACTGTGAAAAAGGATGAAATAGTGACATTTGGGACAAAATGGATGAACTTGATTTGAACATCCAATTTGATTATATAAGTTAAACAAGTCAAAAAGTGAAAGATATATCAGATGGATTAATCTGTGGAACATAAATAATCAAAACTCATAAACAGGCAAAGTACAGTAAGAATAAATAAGAAAGAATAAAGTAAGTAAGAATAAATTTTGAACTCAGTATAAGAACATATTGGCTACTAGGGGTAACAAGGGGAAGGGAGGAGGGAATATGTGAAGGAGACAGAGGGTGATTTCATGAACATTAAGTGGAACAGGTGAATATATGGAAGTGCAAAAACATAACCTCTAACATTAAAATAAAAATTAATAAATAAATAAAGTCTTAAACAGAATTGTCTGTCAAAGATGTTGAAAGATTGAATCAGAATTATTAGTGGATAGTGTCTTATAGTAAAGAAGCTATTTAGAAACATCAAATATAGGGTAGGGATAAAAGACAATTTTTTTCTTTTTAAAATTTTTTTTTTCTTTATATATATTCGACATCAGTTGTGGTTGGTCTCTATGTATTTCCCACCAACATTTCACCAGTGCACCATCACAAAAGACTATTTTTTTGAATGGAGAATAGATATTGGATTTTCCTAGAGGCCAGAAGAAACACAAGAATTTTCAGTGCTATGATCTTTCTTTAATGGAGATAGCCAAAGGTGTGTTGGGAGGCATTGGTGTTATGTCAGCTATTCATGATAATCTTGTTAGGGGTCTCAATTTCAAGATTACACTATATTCCTTCAGTTTTAACTAGGCATAGTAAAGAATTCCAAACAGAAGGAAAATCTTACAAAAATTATATGCTGCAAAGTGAAAAGTAAGTCTTTTCATGGGGTAATATAAAGGTAACACAATTAGGAAGAAAATAATGTAAATTATTATTAATATTAAGCATCAAAATGATGCTTGAAATGCTAATAATAATATTTGAGAGCACATTCACATTTAAAGAAAAATATTAAAAAAACAAACTTCCAAGGTTAAATCTACATAGGGAAGAATATAGATATAATTGATAAAATCATAACATTTTAGATTTGGGAGGGACTCAGAGGTTCACTAATCACCATGTTCAAAATGACTAGCCCATATCAGATGGTTTCACTTATGGGAGGAATATAGGGAAACCTATAATATAGGGATCAGGAAAAAATAACTGAAAATAAAAACCAAAATTAATAGGCAACTATTAAATCAGAGACATTCTGCAGGGGAGGGGAAATGCATCATAACAGGGGAGATGAGAGCACAAGGGACTATGGCAATGGTGCAGGGTGAAATGATGGTGGGAATTTTATAGGGACAACACCTGAGAGGAAAAAGAAAACACAAAGATGAACAATGACATAAAATATAGATAAATAAATAAATAAATTTTTAAAAATAACAATAGCATCCAGAATTTTAGGTCATGTGCACATATATATATATATATATTCATGCTGTGTAACCTTTCTGTCCCATTTGAAGTTTCAAGAGAAATAAAAAGATGTCAAATAGACTAAAAAAATTATTACCAGCCCGATACCAGGGAAATGAATAGAACTCATACTTATCAAGCTGATTTTCTGAAGACACCTAATTTTATGCTGCTCCTTCTCAACAAATCCAGGCACCATTAGGAAAATCGCATCTGGGAAGCTAAGCAACATAGCATATGAACACTGTATTAGACAAATCCATGCTTAGAGCAGGACCAGCAGAGCAGGCATTGAGGGGAAGCAAGTTCTGGATAGGCGACTGGGTCAACCTAAAAGAGATTGGGGGAATTAAGTATATTCATTTGGAGCTCTTGGTAAAGGGAACTGACCTCATGAACACAGACTGTAACGATTATGGATTGTTAGGTTATGAAGATGCTCACTAAGAAAAGTTGGTTACACCACTTAAAAGTGTTACAAAAGCAAAAAGTATGTGTGCCAAGTGGGGATTGTTTTCAAGGGAAATGGACACAAAAGGCAACAAATTTACTTTAAACAAAGGATTATAGAGCCACAAGAGATTTCCTGTGATCCCTGGGTTTTACTTCTTATGATGGGAAGACAGCCTGATGTGCTCTTTACTTTAATGTCCCAAGATACAGCTACTCAGATTAGTTTTCTTTCCATGGGAGTTGTCACCATTTGCTATTCCCTTGATCTTCCCTCATGAACACTGGCTATGCAAAATGATGAGATTAATGCAGTTTCTCCTTTCCTGTCTATTCCCAAAGACAAGAACAATGATATCTCTATTTTTCATTCCCGTGAACACATTCTTGGTCATTATAGGATGTATGGGAGGGTTAAAAAGAATCTAGAACCTCACAATGAGCTTAGACCATGGTTTCTATGCTGTGGTATTTTATTCTCTTGTAACAAAGTATAGGTATAGGGCAAACTGATATAAGTGTAAGGGCAGTGACTTGATTCATGGGGCCTGATTTGTTGTAATAATCCAAAGGGGGAAAAGCATGTGAAGAGTTTAATATAATGCTGGCATAAGAAACTTATCAAGTCATCTGTTTCACTTGTTTTGGTCAGTTCCCTACCCAAAACATATGCTTAGTTTAAACAGGAGGTGGGCAAGGGAGGAGGCTGCTCTGACTGAGACAGGGGTCAGAGTCCCCAAAAAGCCCCCATAGGCCAAAAGACCACAAACCAGAATCAAGGGCTATAGCAACAGAGGTATAGCCTAACAGAGGACAGTGCCTGATACAGGTCACTGTCTGTGGGTTCTCACCCACGTGCACAATTGCAAGGGACCTCAGGCTACAGGAACAACAGTCATGGGGTTTATTTACAAACTGGGGGAAACGAGGCCGCTTACGTATCCACAAGAGGCTGGCTGCTTCATCTGGACAGCATCAGCGTTGGCAGTCACTGGTCACCAGTTCTAGGCAGCACTGTCCAGGAGCAATGACCACTACAGGCCTGCAGAGGTGGTATTCCAGTGAACACCCAGTGTGACAGCTCTTGTGAGTTGTTGGTTAATGCCACCAACAGACAGCTATTTGAGACACCAGGCCCAGGGCCTTTGGTGCTCCTTGCAGTCAGTGTCACAGCCAGGACTGAGTCTCAGTCTCTCTCTCTCTCCTCGGAGGGTGGCGGCTGGAGGCTTTCCTCCTTTCTTCAAAGGCTGGAACTGTCTTCTCCTCTTCCTCTGCTGGAGCTCTTCTTCCTCTGCTGCTGCTTCTCCGTCTGCTCCTCCAGGTCGCTCTGAATCCCCATCAGCTCTTTCTCCAAAATGTCTCCAAGGAACTGTTCTCCAAAGGAACTGCTCTCTCAAGAAACTGCTCTCCCAAAGGAACTTCTCTCCCAATGAACTGCTCTCCAAACTGGCTTCGACCAGGCCTTATATTCACTTCTTCAGGTGCCCCCCCCCCACAGTCTGATTGGTCCATTTTGCCTGCACCTGATTGGTCCATTTTGGCCTGTTCTAGAATTCAGGAAGTGTAACTTACAAGAGGGCTCGGCTATCACTAACTTGCTGATAGGTGGAGTCCTGGTGCCAATCAACCCAAGGCTCACACCCAATTGGTCCGTTGCACAATCCAAGCAGCACACTGCTACATAAAAGGTCTCTGAGGAAGGACTGCAACACTAACTTGCAGGGGGGCCAGAGACCACTCCTCCTGCTGGCTGCAGCCCAGTAACAGTTTTACTAAACAAACAGTGTAACTGGTTGTGAGCAATTTTGATGATGAACTATTGGGTTCAGGATAGGTTGGGGTTAGTGGTTGCTTTTGGGGATTGAATGGTAAGGAATAGTTATAGTTTAATTTTAATATTTCCATTTTGCTTGGGGCCTGTGGTGGAAAGGCTAGTTCATTGTGATGGAGCTGGGTTATTACATCTGCCTCAATGTTTAATATACAGATAGATACATGTTGTTGTGCACCTACTTGGCATAAACATGTTGTTTCGCACCAGTCCTAAGAAAATGTAATGAATGTTGTTCTACCGTTCTCAAAAACAGGGCTGGGTCCTGAAGGTCCCTTATTTCTCCTAAGAAAATATTACAAATGATGTTTCCCTACTTTCCTGCTTCTTGTGTATAAAGTATAAATAAAGAAACTGTGAGACTCTCAGGGGAGACTCTCAGTGGAAGAGGGAAGATGTTGGCACCATAGAAAGTGTCCGTGTTTTCTCTTCCCCTTTCCCCTTTCCTTATACATTCTGCAGCAATAAATCTTTTTTAAAAACAACAGAAATGTTAGTAGTACCCATTAAATTGATTTCACAGCTTTAAATCAGTCTGTTATAGTTAGGAAAACACTGATTTTAGAGGAAATCTGAGCAGGACAAACAAATATTTGCATTTGGAAGACTTCCATACTGGTGAGAACCTTGTGACTGGACCTCTGGGCCATATGAACAATTGAGCCACCTATGCAACACCTTTCGTATTACTACTGAAAACAAAGTTTGTCTATACATCTAATAGAATGGACAGAATCTAGAACACTGATCCCACTAAGTGCTGATGGCGATGTGAGGCAACAGACACTCTCATTTATTGCTGATGGGCATTTGAAACTGTGCAGCCACTTTTCAGGATAGCTTGGTGTTTCTTGTAAAATTGAACATACACTTGCAAAATAACTCAAAGGTTTTGTCTCTTGGAATTTACCCAAAGAGACTAAAAACGTATGTCCACAAAAAACCCTACATCTTTATAACAACTTTATTTACAGTTGGTAATTATAAACTTGTAAAGCAACCAAGTCTGAAATTGCTTGAAAGCAATCCATTCACCTTTCTTTCAGCAGGTGAATGGATACATGAACTCTTGTACATTCAGACACTGGAATATATAGCACTCAAAAGAAGTGAGCTAGAAACTCTGTTACATGACATATAATTTTAATTATATGTGACTCTCTGGATAAAGCAAAGCTATAGAGACATCAAAAAGATCTGTCATTACCAGGGCTTGGGGGTGTGGGGATGGATGAATAGTTGGAATGCAGAGGATTTTTAGGTATTGAAAATTCTCTGTATGATAATATAATAATGGATGCATGTTACATTACATTTGTCCAGCCTACAGAATGTACAAAACCAAGAGTGAACCCTAAGGTAAACTGCGGACTTTGGGTGTGAAGAAGTCAATTATAGGTTCATCGATTCTCTTTTACTGTGAAGCTAAAACTGCTGTAAAGAAATATAGTGTTATAAACTACAGTGTTCAGTTAAGTTCACAACAACATATTTTAGAAATAGGACTATGAATGAAATATTTATTGAGCACCTGCAGTGTGTCTGATGGGACCCTGTGATTGGTACTGGGGACACTGAGATCTGAAGAAAGTTGTCCTTCCCCACAGACAGTGGGGAGAGACAGTCAGGTACCATGGCAGCATGGACCTTGTCCATGCAAACCTTGTTCATGAAGACATGGACAAGGTTCTGCATAAGAAACATGATTGCCTTGCAGCCCAGACCAGGTGGTGAGGTGTGATGATAAAAGGGGTTTCTTGAGTAAGTGGTCCTGAAATTTATTAATATATTGGAATTAGCCTGAAGATAGGAGTGCCATGTGTTGGGGATCAGAGTGTGTAACTAACGAATTGTATTAACATTCAATCAAAAGTTATCAAGTATATACTATGTGCTAGGTGCTTTGAAAATCACCTAATTTGCTACACAAGTCTCAATTAAAATTCTCATTTCATAAATAAATCACCAGAGACTACAAGAGGTTAAATGTCTTGCTATAAAATGGAAAAGCTGGTTTTTAATTCTTCCCTTTTTAGAACTCATACGGTCCTCTGTATCTCAACTTCAAAAGTGATTTAGGGAATGCTAATCAGATTTTAACTGCACAGTTTTTGCTTGTGACATGTGAAAAATAAAACGCTGGGCTGAAAAACACATTATTGAATGCAGGGGTGTCTGAACTCATTAGGAGTACTCCTCCAAGCACAGTACTAGATGGGACAGGCGCTCACATTCCTTTCCTCTGCTGGAAGACTGAATTTTTAGTAGTTAAGAAACTGGCTCAGGGCCTCCCTGGTGGCGCAGCGGGTTGAGCAATGCACTGTGAAGCATCCACTGCACAGCAGTACAAGTTCAATCCCCAGCCAGGGAGGGGACCCAGATGGCACAGCAGACCTCTCCTGCTTGCCAGCTGCTCCCCTCAGCAGTGTATTTCGGTCCATCTGCCTGTTCTGCTCCCCACTCTGTCTCTGGTGAATTCTCCCACCTCCCGTGACTCTAGCCTGTACCCCAGCTCTTGTAAGCAAAAATAAAATAAAAGAAAAAGAACCTGGCTCAAATTTTACCCCTCCCAGCTTCTAATTGTACAAGATTTACATTTCTAATTCTTTGTTTTTTCATCTGTAAAATGTGGTCATTAATGGTGCCTAATTTTATGAGGCTGCTGTGAGACTCTATTGAGAATCATGTATATAAGGTGCCTAGTATATGTAGGGTTGTCACATAGAAACTTCTCAAGAAATAACAACAGTTACAACATTATACAAAAGAGCTACCCTAAGTTCAAGTTACATGTCTTTGCATGACCCTGGTTAATGTTATCTTCTCTGAACCCTACATTCACTTGAAAGGGTTAGGACCAGGTCTCTGCCAGAAAAATCACAGAAGAAACCCAAATTGTATGCCCAAGGACAGAGCTTTGAATACCTAGAATATTATGGGCACAATTACATTTGGAATGTGGATACATACAACTCAGGAGCTATGACTGAAGGGAGGGATGCAACAATGGGGTAAGGAGAATAGGAGAGAGGAAAGGGAAGGAGGAATAGGATGACTTAGCTGGAAGTGAATGTAGATTGAGGGCAGACATAAAGAGAGAAGTGAATAAGAATGGTGTGGGAGAGAGGAAGTGATGGAAAAGAGCATGAAGATGAAACACTTAAGAGATATGGCAATATATGTATTTTTAAAACCTCTGGCAGGTGTACTTACATGTGCGTTATGTAATGGCTACTCAGTCATTTGCTTAGTAAATTATGGGTAAGGGACCATTACAAATGTGTAGGTGTTATTTCCTCTCCTTGAAATCAAAGTTGGGGAAGTGAAAAAGGAGCCATTAAAGTGTTTTCCCTGACCGTTCAGTTACATACGAACTTTGTTCCAATTCACAAGCCGTTAATAACTCCCTGCTATGTCTAAGTCATGAATATAGACTTCCAGGCTACTTGAGTAACAGTCTGTGAAAGGTCTGTCAAAAATGCAAGAAATCTGTGCTCGCTTCGGCAGCACATATACTAAAAATGCAAGAAATCTGAAAATTACAAGGCCCGATTTCATGCAGTAATCTCTTCAATAGCGCATCTGGCAGATAACCACCCAAGTCCAGCATGGACATGCCTGTTGGCAGAATTGACAAAAACACTAACCTCCTTCACCGGAGAGCTCCAACAGATGTATAATGTCCTCATTCTACTGTTGAACTAAATGCCTTCTGGTAACTTTCACAGGCTAAACCTCATGTCACCAGCCAGAACAACTGAGACGTGTTTCCATTTCCTTATGACAGATTTCAAACACTGCACATCCTTTAAGTTGTCTCACTCTGTTGACTTCAATCCCTTGCCCATTTTGAATGACCTCTTCTGGGTAAGACCACGTTCCTCAGTCAAAGCACTTAGATCAAAAGCAAACCCCATAGGCTCTCTGGTGGAGCAGCGGGTTGAGCAGCGCACTGTGAAGTATCCGCTGCACCGCAGCGCATGTTCCATCCTGGACAGGGAGAAGACCCACAGGGGAGGCAGACCTCTCCTGCCTCGCCCACTGCTCTCCTCAGCAGTGTATTTCCGTCGATCTGCCTGTTCTGCTCCCCACTCTGGTGGATCCTCTCACCTCCCTCGACTCTGGCCTGTACCCCAGCTTGTGTATGCATAAGTAAATAAATCTTTTTTTAAAAAGATGTAAATGGTACCTAAAATGTAACCTAAGATGATACAGAACACAGTTAAGCTCAAATTCACCATCGCACTCACGCCTGCATGTAATAAGTAGAAGTGTAAATCCATGATGATAAGAAATGACAGAGTAGCGGCTCAATGTATCCTCCAGTGCTGTTATGACTAAGTGCCAGACGATGGTTTTTTATTTCCTATGCTGACACAGACTTTGTCTTGGGGTTAGAGACCAAGGTTTTCTATCCCTTTCTCCTAAACCTGTTAGAGGAACCTTTATGAAGAAAGCATGTCAAAAGCTGAGATAGGTAAAAAACAAACAAACAAAAAACTTGGTCTTTTCCATTAAACCAAGTGTAAACGAAGGAAACATTCTTGAAGTAAATTAAAAGTGCTATTCCTGTGAACACATGAATTAAGCAAGTGAAACAGACCTTTTGATGTTATGAAGAAAGTTTTAAAAACATTTTTATTATTTTTAGGCATTTCACAGCCCCTTTATTTTATTTTTGTTTTCAGATAAAATGATTGATATTTTCTTTATTTTTTATGTTTTACTATAATGTTAACATAAAACAGAAACATGTATAGAACTCTACATATTGTTCAAGCAATGATTATAAAAGGATTACTTTTTTTTAAAAAAAGAATTATTCCTTTATCTTAAGATTTTAAGTATTTCATTATTTGTTTATTACAATATTTGCTTTCTTTTCTAGGTGTAGTCCCATAGAATTTCCACCACCAATTCACCCGTGTACCATCACCATAGTCCCTTGTGTAATTCCCATCCCTGCATTGATCCCAATCCCACCCTCTTCCCTGCAGAATGTCTCTGATTTGTACATGTCTGCTTATTTTTGGTTTTATTTGTTGTGGTGGTTTTTTTTTTGTTCTTGTTGATATTATTATTTTTTCCTTAATTTCCATATTGCTCCTATAAGTAAAACCATCCGGTATTTTTCTTTTTCCTTCTGACTTATTTCACTGAGCATAATCCCTTCAAGCTCCATCCATGTTGCTGCGAATGGATTAGTTTATCTTTTTGATTCCTGAATAATATTCCACTGTGCATATATACTCTTGAGCCAGTGGTCTGTTTTAGTGCATTTGCGTTGGTTCCAAGTCTAACCTTATAAATAGTGTTGTGATAAACATAAGGGTGCATGTATTCTTTTGAATTAATATTTTTGTGTCCTTTGGGTAAATCCCTAGAAGTGGGATTGCTGGATCATATGGTAGCTCCATTTTTAGTAGACTGAGGAATCTTCATACAGTTTTCCATAGAGGGTGGACCAGTTTGCATTCTCATCAGCAATGTAGAAGAGTTCTTTTTCATCAGAACCTTGCCCAAACTTGTAGTTGCTAGTTTTTTAATATGTGCCATTCTTACTGATATCTCATTGTGGTTTTATTTTGCATTTATCTGGTTATGAGGGATGCTGAACATTGTTTTGTATGCCTGTTGGCCATTTGCATTTCCTCTTTGGAGAAGTGCCTTTGAAGTTCTTCAGCCCATTTTTTGGCTGGATCGTTTATTTTCCTTAAGTCATGTGAGATCTTTGTAGATCTTTGTGATCAATCACTTATCAGCTTCATGAGGTGCAAAAATATTTTGCCAATCAGTGCGCTCTTTGTTTTGGGTACTGTCTCTTTTACTGTATAAGCTCTTTAATTTGATGTAGTTTAAATTTTAACTTTTCCTTCACTTTCTTTGCTTTAGGTGACATGTTATTAAAGATGTTACTGAGATGTATATCATGTAGTATTTTGCCTATATTTTCTTCTATATATTTTATGGTTTCAGGCCTTATGTCTAATTCTTTGATCCATTTGAGCTGGGTTTGTGCATGGTAAGAAATAGTAGTCTACCTTCATTTTTTGACATAGCAGTCCAGTTTTTCAAACACAATTTATTGAACAAACTGTCTTTGTTCCATTGTATATTTTTGGCTCCTTTGTCAAAGATTAGTTGTCCATAAACATATTGGTTTATTTCTGGGTTTTCTTTTCCATTCATTAGTCTGTGTGTCTGTTTTTGTTCCAGTACCATACAGTTTTAATTATTATGGCTTTGTAGTATAGCTTTAAGCCTGGGAGTGTGATGCCTCCATTCCCCTTCTTTTTAGTCAGGAGAGCATTGGTTATTTGAGTTTTTTGTGTCTCCTTATGAGTTTCATCAATATTTGTTCTATTTCTTTGAAGAATGTCATTGAAATTTTTATTGGAACAGCATTGAATCCATAAATTACTTTTGGTAGGATGGTCATTTTGATAATGTTAATTCTTTCAATCTATAAGCAAGGGATGTCTTTCTAGTTCTTTGTGTCTTCTTCTATTTCTTTTAACAATGCTTTATAGTTTTCTTTGTATAAGTCCTTCACCTCTTTTGTTTGGTTTATTCCCAATTATTTTATTTTTTTGTTTCAATTATAAAAGGGATTTTTTAAAAAAAATTATTCTTCTTCAGGTCGATTGTTTGTATAAGAAGACTACTAATTTTTGCGTGTTGGTTTTGTATCCTGCTACTTTACTAAACTGATTATTTTTATTAGTTTTTCTGTGTCATTTTTGGGGTTCTTTATGTATATTATCATATCATCTGATAATAATGATAATTTTACTTCTTTCCATTTTTGGATTCCTTGTATACCTTTTTCTTGTCTTGTGGCTCTGTCTTGGACTTCCAGTATAAGGTTGAAAAGCAGTGGTGAGAGTGGAGATCCTTGTCTTGTTCCAGATCTTAAGGGAAAGGCCTTCAGTTTTTCACCATTGAGAATGATATTGGCTGTGGGTTTGTCATATATGGCCTTTATTATATTAAGATATTTTCCTTCTATCCTGAGAATTTTGAGGGTCTTTATCATAAATGGATGTTGAACTTTGTTGAATGCTTTCTTGGCATCTAATGATATTACCATATGGTATTTATTTTTCTTTTTATTGATGTTTTGGATTACATTAATTGATTTTTCTGTGCTCCCAACGTTGCCGGCTGGGCCAGCCGGTTTCAAACGCCTCCCCCTCGTAGGCTTCCAAACAGATCAGTGGCACCCCCTGGCCCCGGAGAGAGGTCACCACTCTGGTACTGAGATGTGCGGACACCANACAGGTGCAGCGCACTGTGGCCCAGAACTACCGACCAAGCGATCCTCCATGCCTCAGCCTCCCAGGTAGCAGGGATTACAGGCGCGCGCCACTGCGCCCGGCTACATTAATTGATTTTTAGATGTTGAACCATCCTTATTTCTCTGGAATAAATCCTACCTGGTCATGGTGAATTACCTTGTTGATGCATTGTTGGATTCTCTTGGTTAGGATTTTATTAAAGATGTTTGTAAAAGGTCACACAGTCCCCTCACCCCTCACCCTAACCCCTTACCCAAACCCCTCACCCAGGCCCCCAGAGCAGCAGTTCCGAGAAGCCAGCAGTAACCAAGATAAGATGGCAATAGCAAGTCGCTCTTGATGTGGAACAGGATGGCATGTGACGCACGTAGCTCAATCCCAGTGGAATGAGGCCTGGGAACCTGAATGCAATCTGGGGGGCTTCGATATGGATCACCACCAATGAACAACTTCTTCCTGCCACAACCTTCCCGCCAGGAGAAACTTCAAAATTTTCCACTCCGAAGTACCCTGCCTATAAAAATCCAGCAGCCTATAACCTGGACGTGACTTCCCAGGCCCCCACTCTGGAGATCAGAGAACCTTGCCCGGGAGCACAATAAAAGTTCCTGCTGGTCAGAAGCAAGGCCTGGCTATTTCTTTCTCTCTCCCTCTATCTCTCTCTCTCCCTTGCTCTCCCGTCCAACCCCATAGAAACCTTTCAGTTTGTATTTGTGTTCATTAGAGAAATAGGCCTGCAGTTTTCTTTTTTTTGTGTTGTCTTTGTTCAGTTTTGGCATTAGTGTAATGTTGACTCCATATAACATGTTTGGTAGTATCCCTTCTTTTTCAATTTTTTGAGTTTGTGGAGGATAGGCACTAGTTCTTTTCTGAACATTTGGTAGAATTCCTTTGTAAAGCTAGAAAGTAGCCAGAAAGACTTCTGGTCCTGGGCTTTTATATTTGAGGAGAATTTTGATTACTGTTTCAATTTCAATGCTTGTAATTGGACTTTTTAGATATTCTCTTTCTTCTTTATCTAATGTTGTATGACTGTAAAGTTGTAAGAATTTGTCCATCTCTTCTGGATTGTTGAATCTGTTTGCATATAACTGTTCCTAGTAGTCTCTGATTATTCTTTTGTTTTCTGTGGTGTCTGTTGTGATTTCTCTTCTTTCATTTGTGATCCTATTTATTTTTCTCCCATTTTTTCTTTGTCAATCTGGCTAAGGGTTTGTCTATTTTGCTTATTCTTTCAAAGATCCAATTTTGGTTTCTTTGACCTTTTGGATCATTTTCTTAACATCTATTTCATTTATTTCTTCATTTATTTTTTTTATTTACTTTTTTCTACTGTGTTTTGGGATCTTGTTGTTCTTGTTCCAGTTCTTTAAGGTGGAAGATTAGGTTCTTTCCTTAGTTATTTTATTGTTTCTTGATGTATGCCTGTATATTTTCCTCTTATAACTCTTTTGCTGTGTCCCAGATATTCTGGAATGTTGTATCCTCATTATCATTCATCTCAAGGTATTTTTTAAATTTTTTCTTTGAAATCTTCATTGGTTCAGTGGTCTTCCAGTAAGGTGGGTTTAAATCTCCAAAATGTAGGAGGGTTACTTCTCTCTTTTTTTGTGGTTTATTTCTAGTATGATGCTTTCATGATCAGAGACAATTATTGGTATGGTTTTGATCTTAGCGTATCTGTTGATTTTTGTCTTGTGTCCCAGTATGTGATCAACCATGGAGAATGATCGTGTGCACTTGAAAAAAATGTGTATTGAGATTTTTTGGTTTGCAGTGTTCTATAGATGTCTTCAAGATTATGAGTTCTAGGTCCTTGATTAGAGCTTTAGTATCTTTGCTTATTTTTTGTCTCATCGATCTATACATTGTTGAGTGGTATGTTGAAGTCTCCTACTACATATGAACTTTCTCTAGTGTCTGTTTTCAGAGAATATAATAAGCATCTGATATAATTTGGTGCCCTTCATTCGGTGAGTATATGTTGATGAATGTTATATCTTCTTGATGTATTATCCCCTTAATCATAATGTAGTGACCATCTATGTCTCTTATCTTTTTTTTTTATTTTGAAGTCTATTTTATCTTATATAAGTATAGCTGTTCCTGCTTTCTTTTGGGGTCCATTTGTTTGTAGGATTGTTTTCTGACCTTTTACTTTCAGTCTGTCTTTATCTTTTGTAATCAAGTGTATTTCCTGAAGACAACAAAAGGTTGGGTTCTGTTTTTTAATCCAGCCTGTGATCTGTGCCTTTTAATTAATGAGTTTAGTCCATTTAATTTAGGGTTAGTATTGATATGTTGGTGTCTGTTTTGCCATTTGTTTATCTTTTATTGAATTTTATTCCATGTTTTATTTTGTTGTTTTTTTTTTTAAGATTTCTTTATTTATGCATACAAGAGCTAGGGTACAGGCTAGAGTCATGGTAGGTGAGAGGATTCACCAGAGACAGAGTGGGGAGCAGAACAGGCAGATGGACCAAAATACACTGCTGAGGGGAGCAGCGGGTGAGGCAGGAGAGGTCTGCTATGCCTTGTGGGTCCCCTCCCTGGCCGGGGATTGAACTTGCACTGTTGTGCAGCAAATGCTTCACAGTCCGGTGCTCAACCTGCTGTGCCACCAGGGAGGCCCCATGTATTTTGTTATTCTTATTCCTTCTTCTGTTGATTTTGGTCTTAGGACTTCTTTTAGTATTTTTGAAATGGTTGTTTAGTTGTGATGAAATTCTGGAATCTTGATTTGTCAGAGAAGGTTCTTATTTTTTCTTTATAGAGGAAGGAGATCTTTGCAGGATGGAGTATACTTGGCTGGCATTTGTTATCTTGGAGTTTGTTGAATATGTACCTCCACTGTCTTCTTACCCATAGTGTTTCTTCAGAGAAGTCTGGTGTCACCCTGACTGGTTTTCATTTATATGCTATGTGTTTTTTCCCTCTTATCAGCTTCATTGTTTTTTTCCTGGTCTTGGATTCTTGAAAGCTTCACTACTATGTGTCTTGCTTTATTCTTCCTTTCATCATGGAAATTTGGTGTTCTTTTTGCTTCTTGTATGTTTATTTCATCTCCTTCTTCATGCTTGGGAAGTTCTCTTTGATTATCTCCTTGAATATTTTCTCTCTTCTTTAGTCTACTCTTCTTTTTCTGGAATTCCTATAACTTTTTTATTTCTTTTCCTCATGGAGTCAGATTGTCTTAAAGTGTTTCCTCATTCTATTTCCTTTTCTTTCTTGGTTCTTTTTATGTCTGAGTTTTCAAGAGTACTGATTCATTCCTCCATTTTATCAATTCTGTTTTTATTGCTTTTCACTGAGTTCTTAAGCTCCTTTAGTCTTTTAGTCACCTGCAATTTTTCATTTCCTTCTCTGGGACGCATTTTCATTCTTCAGTTCAATAATTATTTTTCTCATATCATTCTTTTCCTTTTTGTCTTCTTTCAGTTTCTTAATCATAGCAATTTTAACTTCTCTATCTGACAGACAGAGGAGTTCTTCCATGTCATTGTTGTTGAGTCTGGTGACTGGTTTTCTTTTTGTGAAGTGTTCTTTCCCTGATGGCTTGCTTGATTACTTGTATTTTTCCTTCTCCCTGTCATTTCCTAATTTGCTCTATGCATTAGCACACTGTGCTGCTGTTACTGGTGGGCATCTCTTTGGGGTGTTCCTTCTGGAATGTTGGAAACTGATGGCCAGATTAAGACCAGTGCTATTATGCCAAAACTCCACTAGGGCAGTGGTACTGTGGATATGTTGATGGGCGCTGACCCTGAAAACCCCTCCCTCCATATTAATTTATTTTCATAGGGGATCTTGAGGCTCCTGAACCTTGAGAAATACCTGTTTGCAACTATGGTTTCAGGGTTGCCTTTCAACCTGTCTTCAGATCCAGACAGAGGATACCCCTCTCTCTCAAATCACAGGTGAGCACCTGGCCTGGCTTTCCTGCACTTCTCAACTCTGTATAGCTTGCCTTCTCAGTCTTACACAGAGGTTTCATGGAGTCCCTGTTCTGGCACTCTCTGCCTTCCAACTATACATGCTCTCTGCATGCCCATAGCTCACCTTAGCTGTGAATCCCCCTCTAAATTCAAGCTGTGGGCTGGCAACACGAGGCCTGATTCTTCTGCACTTCTCAGCCCAACCTCATCTGCATAACTTCCCTTTTCACAGTTTTAAACAGAGGACTTTTGGAGTGCCTGTTACATGGCTCCCTGCCTTCCAGTTATTGCACACAGTGTGCACTCTCGTGGCCCATGGCCCACCTCAGCTGGGACCAGCCCCATCTTGGTTCAAGCTGTGGACCAGTGATGCCAACCCTGGTTCTCCTGCACTTGTCAGCTCACCTCCGTCTGTGTAACTCATGGTCTCACATTCCCACACAGAGGTTTCGTGGAGTCCTTGTTCCAGGACTCCCTTCCTTGCTACTATGGCACCTGGCGTTCATTCTCTCTGCACATCCACCACACACCTCAGCTGGGAACCTCCTCTTGGTTCAAGCCGCAGGCATGGTTGTTCTGCACTTCTCAGCTCACCTCCGTTTGCGTAACTCACCTTCTCACAGTTTCATACAGAAGCCCCATGGGGGTCCCTGTTTCAGGGTTCCCTGCCCTTCAACTATGGCACCCAGCCTGTGCTCTTTCTGCCATAGCCCCTTTGTTTTATCACTTTTCTTACTAAACTTTTTTTTTCTTACATTGTTGTTAATTTTTGTACAATATTTGATTTTTCCCCTCAGGTGTCGTTCCCATAACTTTCCCACAATCACATCACCCATGAACTGTCACCATGTTCCCTTGTGTTCTTTCTTCCCCTGTTTTGAACCCTCTCTTACCTTCTCCTCTGCTGTATGCCTCAGATCTATAATTTGCCTGCAAGTTTTGTCTTTTTTTAAGCTTTTCTACTATATTCCTCCTCTAAATGAAACCACCTAATATTTTTCTTTTTTCTTACTTATTCCATAAGAAATAATCCTTTCCAGCTCTACCCAAGTTGTTGTGAATGGCATGAGTTTATCTTTTTTGATTGTTGAATAGTATTTCATTGGGTATATATACCACATCTTGATCCAATTATCTGCTTTTGGGCATTTAGGTTGTTTCCACAGCTTACCTATTGTAAATTGTGCTGCAAAAATCATAGGCATGCAGGTTTTCTTTTGAATTAATGTTTTTATGTCCTTTGAGTGGATTCCTAGGAGTGGATTTGCTGGGTCATGTAGTAGATCCATTTTCAGTAGTTTGAGTGTCCTCCACACTCCACTATTAACTCCACTATTAACAACTTCTGCTCAGAAAAAACAAAAACCTTTTAAAATATCACTGTTTATTGAAAAGGCATCTGGTCACGCAAGAGTATTGATGGAGATATACAAGGAGATTCATGTTTCTTTCATGCCTGATAACAAAATACCCATTTTCAGAAAATAGATCAAGGACTAATTCTACTTTCAAGTCTTATCATTTAAGACATGAATTTCATCAAGTTATCACTACTATCAATAATGATTACTCTGAAGAATCTGGACAAAGTCCATCAAAACCTTCTGAAAAGGATTTAGAATTCTGTTCCATTAAGAACATTCATATTTCATAGGAGGAGTCAAAATATCAACCCTAACAGGAGTTTGGAAAAAGTTAACTACAACCCTCATGGGTGACTTTGAGGGATTCAAATTTCAGTGGAGAAAGGATCTTCAAGTATGCTGGAATAGCAAGAAAACCAGAATTAAAGGTGGATCCTGAATATGTGACTGAATTGCTCCATCTCACAATAAAACTTGAATGGATGAGGTGTTAGTTCTTATGGATGAGCAAACAAAGTGTTTTTTTAAGATGGAATCTACTTGTAGTGAAGATGCTGTTGAACATGGTTGAAATAACTAAGGATTTAGAATATCACATATACCAAGCTAATAAAGCAGCAGCTAATGTTGAGACAACTGATACCAAATTGGAAGAAAGTTCTAAAAATAACAAATAGCATCAAATACTACAGATAAATCTTATGTGAAAGGAAAAGTAAATCAATGTTGTTAATTTAATTGTTGTCTTACTTTATGAAATTGCCACAGTCCTCCCAACTTTCAACAAGTCTATCCATTAGTAAAAATAATAATAATAATAATTTACTCACTGGAGGTTCAGATGATGGTTAGCATTCTTTAGCAATAAGGAATTTTTAAATTATGACATGTACAATATTTATTTACACAATGCTATTGCACAGTTGGTAGACTACAGTTTGGTATACAGATAACTTTTTTTCTTCTTTATTTATATATATTTGACATCAATTGTAGTCCCCTTGAATTTCCCACCACCATTTCACCCATACATCTTCACCTCAGTCCCTTGTGCTCTTTCTGCCTTCAACCCACTCCCTCCCCTCCCCCATCAAGTGTCCCCAATTTGTCCTTGTCTTTTTGTTTTTGTTGTGTTTTTATTTTTATTATTATTGTTATATTCTTTTCCTTGATTGCTTATTTGGTTCACTTATATTCCTCCTGGGGGAAAACCATCCAGTTTTCTCTTGTCTTCTGACTTATTTTGCTGTGCATAATCCCTTCCAGCTCCATCCATGTTCCTATGAATAAGACTAGTTTATCCTTTTTGATTGCTGAATAGTATTCCATCTTGTATATGTACCACATTTTCTTGATCCAATCATCTATTTTAGGGCATTTAGGTTGTTCCCAGGTCTTACCTATTGTAAAGAGTGCTGCTATAAACATAGGGGTGCAGGTATTCCTTTGAATTAATGTTTTTGTGTCTTTTGGGTATATTCCTAGGAGTGGGATTGCTGGATCATATGGGAGTTCCTTTTTTAGTAGTTTGAGGAACTACTACACTACTTTTCATAATTGTTGGGCCAGCTTGCATTCCCACCAGCAGTGTAGTAGAGTTCCTTTTTCTCCCCATCCTCGCCAACATTTGTTGTTGCTAATTTTTTTTAAATGTGCCATACTCACTGGTGTGAGATGGTATCTCATAGTGGCTTTGATTTGCATTTCTCTGAGTACAAGATCATTTTTTCACATGCCTTTTGGGTATTTGCATTACCTCTTTGGAGAAATGTTTTTTTAGCTCTTCTGCCCATTTTTTGACTGTATTGTTTACTTTGTTTTTGTCTAGTCTGATTAGCTCTTTGTGGATCTTTGTGGTAAGTCCCTTGTCAGTAGTATTGTATGCAAAGATTTTCTCCCAGTAGCTGTTTTGGTTAGTGTGTCTTTTGCTGTACATAAGCTTTTAAGTTTGATGTAGTCTCAGCTGTTTATCTCTTCCTTCACTATCTTTGCTTTAGGTGCTGTGTCTTTAAAGATGTTATTGAGGTGTATGTCATGTAGAGTTTTGCCCACTTTTTCTTCTATATATTTTATGGTTTCAGGGTAATGTCTAATTCCTTAATCCATTTTGAGTTGGTTTTTGTGCATGATAACTTTTATATTTACTGGAAAACTAAAAATAATCCTTGTTTTGATTGGTTTTGAGCACCTTAATATTGCAGCACTCACTTTATTGCAGTGGTTGGGAAGCCAACATGCAAAATCTCTGAGGTGCACCTGTACGTATGTACCCAGGAGGGAAATGTCTAAGTGAGATTTAGATGTGGATTTCTGTTTGATATGCGTAGTGTTTATTTCTATTTATAATTCACCATGGCCTTTCAGATATGGTATGGATATCCACTTTTTATATTGTCTGACTCTGCTATGTGATGATAACATAAAAAAAGCAAAATTCTTAGTTTAACAACAGAACAAATAAAGAACCTATCCATAGTTTCTACAACTCACTTCTATTTTGTCCATCAGTGACTGCTATTTTCACTGTTGCTGTTGCACTGAACACTGTACTTAGAAATAATGCAGTTTTATTCATACTTCCCCTTCCATTCTCTGTCACAACATTATCTGTCTCTGTATCCCTGTCTCACACACACTCATATTCAAACTCGCTCTTCATGTAAGATTTAGAATAGACTCTTGAGAAATGAGGTTTTCCTGTTATCTTCAGAGCTGATTTTTCTGGCCTGCCTTCCCTCTAACCACCTCTCTCCATTTCAGGGTCCTGCTGTTGCATATTCAGGGATTCCCTGGGGGTCATATGAGGAAAAACATATACCACAATGCAAAGAACATGATATTTAGAAAGACTGTCAAGTTGTAGTACTAGAGATACCATTTACCAGTTGCTGAAAGATATTTAAAATTCGTATACTTAATTTTTGTCCAGCAATAAAATCTGGATTAATGCCTTTTAGCTTCACTCATTTGAAAAACATTTGAGTGCGTAAACTATCCCAGAAACTGTTCCATGTATTCAAGACAGCAGTGAACAAAACCACTAAGATATATTTTGTGGTCTTTACTAGGATGAAATAAGAAAACAACTCTAAAGTGTGTGCAATAGTCACTGACAAAGAAATATGCTTGGCAAGTTTTTGTATTTAACAAATGTTTATTGAGCACCTAAAGTGCTGTAATCAATGTTGTGGTTACTGATGATATAATATTAATACTAGGAACAAGGGATCATATATTAAAATAATAAATGAGTCAGCTAATTTCAGACAATGATATGTGTGTGTGATTCATATAAATCAGTAACATCAAATAAAAAGTGCTCTGGAGACCAATGAGAAAGTTTTATTTAAAAAATTAATCAAGCAAGCCAACAGAACAGAAACGTTAGGAGTAATAGAGATAATCAAAAGTGATGCAATACTCTTTGCACAAAGAGAATGAAATAAATCAATATTACGGTGCTCAAAACCAATCAAAATATAGTACAGAGACTGAGACAACTTTGAATTCAGCTAGTGGTTACCAGTCTTGCTCTCACTGGGAAGGTAAATGTGGGGTGAGAATACTAGAAAAGCCCTCATGATAGCTGGCCAGCTGATAACTTAATGACCCTATAGCCAATCATACTTGTGGCTGTTTTTAGTCAAATCACCTGTGATTCTTTGATTCTAGTCCAAATTCATTTCTACCCCAGAAATTCCTATTCTATTCTTGAGTTGTGAAAGCTAAGGTTATATGCTTCCAAGGTTAAAAGAAGTAATAGTCATTTCACTTAACTACATCCTCAGAGTAGGAGCTGCAAGCTCAACATGCACCTGTGAGGAAAGTAAACATGTGGCAGTTAAAGCACAACAATTCTAGAACAATCTTCAGTCACTACCATGTGTTACCTCAGCATCATATGTTTTGTCTCTGATTTGGATTTTCCATAGAAGCATAATGATTCCTATCTCTCACAACTGCTATGGGTATTAAACAAAATAGTATGTAGAAATCTGTTTGGAAAGCAAAGATAATCAGGAAGTGACAAACATTGTTATCTAGGGAATGTATCATATCACATCCCTGGGAAGAATGGAATGTGCTCAGGCTGATTTTTAGAGGGCCATCCACTTCCTAAAAGGTAGAAAACATGTTTTTCTCAAGTACACAATGAACATTTCCAGAATAGAACACATACTGGGTGACAAAACAGCCATTAACAAATTCATAGGCATTAAAATCATACCTAGCATCTCTTCTGACCATAGAGTTATCAAACTAGAAGTCAACTAACAGAAGAAAAAATTTAAAAATTAACACATGAATACTGAACAATACACTTCTGAAAGACTACTGTATTAATGAGGAAATAAAAAAAATATCAAAAATACCTCAAGATAAATGATAATGAGGATACAACATTCCAGAACTTATAGGATGCAGCAAAAGAAGTAATAAGAGGGAAATATAAAGCAACATAGGCCCACATAAAGAAACAAGAAAGATCTCAACTAAACAATCTTCTCTCTCATCTTGAGGCGTTAGAAAAAGAACAAACAGGGGCCTCCCTGGTGGCGCAGTGGGTTAAGCAACGCACTATGAAGCAAACGGCAGCCGCTGCAGCACGAGTTCGATCCCTGCTGCCGGCCAGGGGGGGGAACCCACATGGCCTGGCAGACCTCTCCTGTTGTGCGGAACCCACATGGCCTGGCAGACCTCTCCTGTTGTGCCCGCTGCTCCCCTCAGCAGTGTACTTCCGTTGATCTGCCTGTTCTGCTCCCTGCTCTCTGTGGTGAATCCTCTCACCCCCCCACACCTCTGGCCTGTACCCCAGTGCTTGTATGCATAAATAAATAAATCTTCAAAAAAATAAAGAAAGAAAGAAAGAAAAAGAACAAACAAATTAAAAAGTCAATTGGAGAACAAAAATAATAAAAATCAAAGCAGAAATAAATGAAATAGAAATAAAAATGACTGTCTGGAAAAGTTAATGAAGCCAAAAGTTGATTCACTGAATAGTAAACAAAGGAGATAAACTTCTATCAAGCCTCACTAAGAAAATAAAAGAGAGGAGCCTCCCTGGTGGTGCATTGAGTCAAGCAATGTACTGTGAAGCAAAATGCAGCCACTGCAGCACAAGTTCAATCCCTGCCACCTGCCAGGTAGGTGACCCACATGGCACAACAGACCTCTCCTGTCTTGCTCGGCACTCCCCTCAGCAGTGTACTTCAATCAATTTGCCTGTTCTGCTCCCCATTCTGTCTCTAGTGAATCCTCTCACCTCCTGCAACTCTAGCCTGTACCCCAGCTATTGTATGCATAAATAAGTAAATCTTTAAAGTAAATAAAGGAGAAATAGCAAATAAATTTCAAAAATGGAAGAGGAGAAATTACAACAGATGTACAAATTTAAAGAATAATTAGATATTACTATAAGCATTTATATGCTAACAAATCATAAACTAGAAGAGATAGATGATTTCTTAGAATTATACAATCATCTGAGACCAAATAGGGAAGAAATTCTGAACAAACCTGACACAAACAAAGAAATTAAAACAGTCAAAATCGGGCCTCCCCTGGTGGCGCAGTGGGTTAAGCAACGCACTATGAAGCAGACCGCAGCCACTGCAGCACCAGTTCGATCCCTGCTGCCGGCCAGGGTGGGG